>JAOPJO010000124.1:9013094-9025919 GCA_027123675.1 Molva macrophthalma | reverse complement strand
ATAAACGTATATATTATAATGAAATAATTTGTATTTGGTTTACTGTGGAAATGTGCCATACTCCCTTAGCTGAGGAGAGTAAGTAGAAGTAGTGTTTGTATTATTTCTGAGGGAAACCAAAGGGGGATAGTTCTAAGAGATGGGATAACACAGATGGAGGACCTGTCAGCCAAGTCATGAAATGAATCCCTTGACGAAGACTAGTGTTGAACTACGTTATGGCGCTTCATGAAGTATTAAGTAGGGTCGAGAAACGCGGAATATTCTTTACTTTGAAGGGGAACTATTTTGACTCACTGGCCTACTTAACAATCTTCCGAGACTCCCTGGTGAAATCTCATCCGTCCAATGTCATCGTCGTACATACTCAATCATAATCATAATAATTTAGATCATTCTACGACGACATGCACTGTTTTTCTTTTTTTGTCACAGCTGTTGATTATTACTATGTTTATTCTATTCGTTATTAATTATATTATATGATTATGTTGCTGATTAATGTATTTTTTCCTCCACTAGAGCATATGTGTCCCTGGCCTCCAAAAACCGCATCATTGGAAACGCCGCAAAAAGTCAAGTAAGATCAGCTGTGCCTGTTCAGTTTACAGATAACTAATGTCAATACAAGTTAACATTCAAACTGTTTGATGTTATACTTGACTGACAGGCATATATTCTTTATATAATCCATATATGCCTATCAAAGGACCATAGTTCAAATAGTGTTCTGCAGGATATCACATTGCTTATCCGTTTTTCAGATCATAACGAATTTCAAAAACACAGTCCATGGTTTCAAAAAGTTTCATGGCAGAGCGTTTGACGACCCGTTAGTGCAGGCTGAGAAACCCAAGCTGCCTTACGGCCTTCATAAACTGGCCAATGGCAACACTGGAATCAAGGTAAAACCACTGCCAGGAGGAACCAAGCCTGTCTCTGATTTTCAGTTGTTTTGTTGTTCACTTTATAACTTTAAACATTGAATTAACAAAACACCTTTGATTTGGTTTTAATTGCAATACAATTAGGTTTAGTCCTAAACATCTATATTTGAAAAAATGTATTTAGCATCAATCGTTGGCCTCCTTCCAGGTGCGTTATTTGGATGAGGACAAAGTGTTTACCGTGGAGCAGATCACTGCAATGCTGTTGACCAAACTGAAGGAGACCTCGGAGGCAGCCCTGAAGAAGCCTGTGGTGGATTGTGTCATATCGGTGAGTGGCGACAAAACCTCCGCTGAAACCGTTCGTACTTAATCGGGTGGACTAACCGAAGACGTGGCCGGGCGTCCCACATGTGTTGTACAGGTCCCAAGCTTCTTCACAGACGCTGAGAGGCGGTCCGTATCCGACGCCTCTCAGATCGCCGGGCTCAACTGTTTACGGCTCATCAACGACACCACTGCGGGTGAGCGTTACGAGAACTGCAGGTCGTTAAGTATCTGCCAATGGAAAGAGATGGACTCTTGTCTTACTCTTGTCTGTCATTCATTACATTTGTGTATGGATGGTCATTTTATAAATCAGGATAAATGCTCATGTTCAGAGAACAGACTTCTAAAGAGGAAAGTGTAAGTAAGTGTTAGTGTATGTTTAAGTGATTCAATAGTTTGTGCTCTTTGTGGCGGGGGTCACAGTGGCTTTGGCCTATGGGATCTACAAACAAGACTTACCCTCTGCAGAGGAGAAACCCAGGAACGTGGTGTTTGTGGACTTAGGTCACTCATCATACCAAGTCTCCATTACTGCGTTCAACAAGGGCAAACTCAAGGTGAGCAATTGAGGTGTTAAATTCATATGATTCTCTTTGATTTTGCTCCATTGTATCTTTAAAACATCTATAAAAACACAAACAAACATTTCTTTTCCAGGTGTTGGCCACAGCATTTGACCCTCACCTGGGCGGCCGCAACTTTGACGAGGTACTGGTGGACTACTTCTGTGAGGACTTTAAGGGCCGGTACAAGCTGAACGTGAAGGAGAACCCCAGGGCCGTCCTCCGGCTGCACCAGGAGTGTGAGAAGCTGAAGAAGCTGATGAGCGCCAACTCCTCGGACCTGCCTCTGAACATAGAGTGCTTCATGAACGACATCGATGTCACCGGCAAGATGAACAGGTGCACTTCCACTTCCAATTGGTTTTTATTTAATTTTTTTGCCAAATAATCGCGGATCACATGATGAATCAAAATCATTCTCATTTTGAATTGCAGGATCCAATTTGAAGAATTTTGTGCTCATTATCTGACAAGAGTGGAGGCTCCATTGAAATCAGTCCTTGAACAAACAAGTATGTCCATGATTGTTTTTTATTTACAAAACTATCATTCAACTATCATTTAAAAAAAACGTAAAATCCCTGAAATCGTTTCATTCGTGGGCCTGTTTGGTTGCAGAACTGAGCCGTGATGACCTCTATGCAGTGGAGCTGGTGGGCGGGGCCACTAGAATTCCATCCGTTAAGGAAAGAATCATCAAGTTCTTTGGCAAGGACATCAGCACCACCCTCAATGCAGACGAGGCTGTGGCCAGGGGCTGTGCGCTGCAGGTACGTCTCCATGCCGACACACGTCTTATCCCCTGTCGTATGGTGTGTTATGGTATTATGAACTATTATGAGATGGCGTAGTGGAAGTATTAGTGTTATTCTGTTAGTGTTATTGATATGGCTTTACACACTGCATTTAGGATCTCCCTACATAACCTGTGTGTGTGTGTTGAATGTTGTGTAGTGTGCGATTCTGTCCCCAGCATTCAAGGTGCGTGAGTTCTGCATCACCGATGTGGTTCCGTTTCCCATCACGCTGCGCTGGAAGTCCTCTACAGACGATGGCATTGGGCAAGGACAATTTTACTACTTTTTATGATTAAACAATGTAATATAAGTCATTTGGCAAAACAAATAGTTCCTTGGAGAACTCTTTGGAAACCTGTCCTGTTTGTATTTTTACAAACCTGACGCGTGATGCCTTCGTGTTCCAGGGAGTGCGAGGTGTTTGGGAAGAACCATGCCGCTCCTTTCTCCAAAGTCATCACCTTCCACAAAAAGGAGCCCTTCGACCTGGAGGCCTTCTACAGCACCCCCAAAGAGCTGCCCTACCCCGACCACAGGATAGGTGCCCTGACCCTCTGTCCTCTCCATGGGGCCCCGTTAGCAGCAGCATCGCTTAAGAACAGACTTAAAGACTCTATTACCCCCCACCACAGAAGACTACAGAATAATCAATATACTGTTGGTTGAGTCTCCTTCATAGCCCTTTGGGGGTTAGGTCTCTAGTGGGCTGAGTCAGAATAAAGCACAGAGTGAAACTCATGTAGTGTCTGTTCAGTGAGTTAGACACCCAGGAATACTTCTCTGTGGGTGGGCATGTGGTTTTGTCGAGAGTATACATCTGAGTGCACGTCTGTGCAGATGTGTGTCCTGAGGGGCACATTTGAACGTTAATTCACCAGCTGTTAATTCTCCCATTTGATTCTTAAATGAGTCACTTATTTCTTATTGAATGCCGGTTCAATCTATATATAATTATTACTCTTCACAATAGTTGAATGACTAGTAAAAAATACAGTGTCTCTATGAAGTGCAGCCCTCACTGTCTCTGCTCTATGTCCCCCAGGCTGTTTCTCTGTGCAGAGCGTGGTGCCCCAGCCCGACGGCGACAGCTCCAAAGTCAAGGTCAAAGTGCGCGTGAACGTCCACGGCATCTTCACCGTGTCCGGCGCCTCCTTGATTGAGAAGCAGAAGGGAGAAGGAGGAGAGGAGGTGCAGATGGACACGGAACCCCTGGTGCAGAACGAAGGGAGAGCCGAGGACCAGGTGAGGGCCGTGAGGAGCTGAGGTCGCCCGGTTTTATAATCCCTCTATCACACAGAGGTGGTAATAGATTAGCTAACCCTCAACACAGTTCTTCTGATAATCAAACCAACTTAGTTTGGACTGGTCTTATTACAGAGCTCCCATAATAACGGTAGTGTGATCAAGTAGAAAGTAGCTGTCTAGGATTGTTTGCTGTTGGGATTGTTACATCTGCTGACCAAAGGATACTTGCTATCCCGATTAGCATTCTGGAATTATAATCCTAAACCTATGACTGCATCAATGTAACAGTGGTGAACAGGTTTTACATTGACATGACATTGACTCTGGTGATTGGTATTTCAGACTAAAATGCAGGTGGACCAGGAAGGCCCGAGTCAAGTGGACCAGCAGAGTGAGGAGGCCAGTTCATGCAGCAAGGTCACCAGAAATTAAAGATATAAAAAACATTAATAGATACAGGTCATGTGTATTGTCTGGAATGCATGCACTGTGTTTGTTGTGAGACTGAAGTGGTTCTTGGCTGGGATCCTGGGGCAGGAGGGGGGCCCTGGAGACAAGCAAGACCCCACAGCAGGGGGCAGCAGGCCGAAATCCAAGGTGAAGAGCATTGATCTGCCCATCATTACCAACACAATCCGGCAGGTGAACAAGGACATCCTGAATGACTTTGTGGAGTACGAGGTCAGTCCCCTCATCAAAGCCGTCAGAAAGGCTTTGATTCATGACCATGTATTGTAATGGCTGGTTGCCAGAGAGCTGGTAGAGTGCTGTGTGTGAGTGAAAGGCATGTAGTATCTTCTTCAACATTAGCCTGATCATATAGCTTGATAATCCATATAAACAATGTGTAGCAAATGGTCCAGGTCTCCTTGGAGAAGGATCAAATAAGAATGGAGTGTCATTTCCTGTTGGTGATCAAATTATAGATCTGTATTTGTTAAATTCATGCAGTTGTGTTGAATATTGACAATTAATCAGTAATTATTGAAAATCACAAGGCATATCTAGAGTATATAAAGACCTCAAATGGCAGTTGTTGGTTCCGTAATTGGGAAGGCCAACCCTTATCCTTCTTACCATCTTTCAGTGCCAGATGATTGGCCAGGACAAGCTGGAGAAAGAGCGCAATGACGCAAAGAACGCTGTGGAGGAATATCTGTACGACCTGAGGAACAAGCTCTGTGGTGTCTATGAAAAATACATCACAGAAGAGGTAATGGCTGGTTGTTGTTCTTTAAACGTAAGCAAGGCAATGTGGAGAAACCAGACAGAGTACGGTATATTTTGAAAGTAACCTACCAAAACGATCCAACCCTTCCTCCAGGCCTCCCTCCAAAGCCACTTCACAAAAACACAAGCCACACATTGTTTTTGTCAAAGCATTTAATTTATTGATTTCTGCCGAGATAAGAGAATTTCAACAAATATGACAAAAGATGCTTCTGAAATTATTTGCCATCCTTACCTTTAACCTAGTGCTTCAGGATACGGGACTGAAAGTACTGAAAGTATTAGATACTGTTTCGCTAGGATATTCTTCAGTGTTTCTGTGTCGTTGCTTCTCAACCATAGGACAGCAGCCAGCTAACACTAATGCTGGAGGACACAGAGAACTGGTTGTACGAAGAAGGAGAAGATCAGCCTAAAAAGATCTACGTAGACAAACTGGATGCACTAAAGGTCTGAATACATGCCAATATGAGCTTTAGTTATTGCTGACAGAAATAACCACATTATTGTGCCGTATAAGAGGCCAGGACAAAATTAAGCTAGCTTCAGGCATCAGTTAACTAAGAGAAAACTTATATATTGTTATATTCATGTTTTTCTGTTCAGAGATTTGGTCAGCCTATTGAAGACAGACACAGAGAGAGTGAAGATAGACCAAGGGCTTTTGAGGAGCTGGGCAAGAAACTGCAGCTTTACATGAAAGCCGTGGATTGCTTTAAACAGAAGGTAAGAACTATTGGGAACATAGAGGTCGTAATATGCCTATTCTACAAAAGCGTGTGAAATGAGTGATATTATAAATGACTGGAGGACATAGATTTAAGGTGCCCTTGAATTGAATAACTAATAATAGTAAAAAACTAATTAGGCAAATTAATTCATACTGATGAAAATATATTAAATTCTATGCAATGTGTTAAATGATATATGTGTAAACCCTATTGAGAGATATTTGATGAATTCACATTAGACAATGTGATGAAATCCACGGCCCTCAGTAAATATAAGAGCCCCTCTTTCCCCATCCTAGGACGACCGCTACATGCATTTGCATGTGGAGGAGATGAGCGCTGTGGAGAAGTGCGTGACAGAAAGCATGGTGTGGATGAACAGCAAGATGAACGCCCAGAGCAAAATCCCCATCACTCAGGACCCGCTCGTCAAAGTAGCAGACATCATAGCCAAAATACAGGTTTGTGTGCAACAGATTACTTTTGCCATTCTTCAAGACAATTGACGCTCCATTGATGGGAAACAACACATACTATTTTAATAAATAATTTCTTACCATGTTGATTGCAACATCCAATCAATCCATTTCAGTTATTTTGAATAGTTTACACAGACCAAGCCATCGTAAAAACACAAACCCACGCATGTCCCTAGGAACTGGAGGACGTTTGTTATCCAGTGATCAACCGGCCGAGGCCCAAACTGGAGGAGGTGTTGGAGGAGACGGATAATAGCAGCCAGGCCCCTAATGGCCCCACTGCCCAGCAAGGAGAAGGGGGCAAAGGAGAAGCCATGGGGGGTCCACAGACCAAGTCTGCCTCAGGAAAGATGGAAGTGGACTGAGTGCCCCTCTGTCCAGCATCGAACCAAAGTCTTGCGCCCCCTTCCCCTGTGACCGTCATAGACCATTCAAGCAGAAGTACGGGACCATCTCCATGTTTACCAGCCTCTCAGCAGGGTCTCTGTTCTTCAGTGGCGCCCTGTTGGGCGTGTTTCATTTTGGGGAAGACATTTTATTTCAATCTTCTTTGTGACAACGATGTGCTTTCACTTTGTAAAAGATTGAAACCTAAATGACAGGATGATCATGCAGTAGATTTAACACTGATTCTGACGTGAAACCGTTAACTTCTTAGCCCAGAGCTAGGTAACGTTTTGTGTTCGCATCTTACTCCATCTCATGTAGCTGCAGCCATTCCACTCACAAGCGTCTGTCTAGAAGGTTCTGAGTTAGTGCTCTCTGGTCATTGCTATGGCTGATTTATTGATTAGTACATATGCAATACTACATTATATAAACAGTTGTATTTATTATTCATTTATTTAATTTAATCTTAAAATTAAGTTGTTAGAAAATGTAAATAGCATTTCAGTAAGTGAATGGGGATCCGGTGTGTGAATATAGAGAACACATCCCTTGTGTAAATGGAACGAGCTTGTTGCACTCAATCTTTTAAGTAATTGTTGGCTGCAGGTTTCCCTCTGTTTACCATTTTCCATAACACTGGTCATGAGATTTAAAGTCGACAAATAAATGCAAATGCCTGTAAGACAATAAATTAATTTAATTTGCGATTTCTCCACAGTCCTTGTTTTGATTTTGGTGATGTGAACGTGAAGAAACCCAAATAAACGTGTTTTCTGGTCAAGTTAACGGGGGTATTCGTTGGCTGTCGCTGTATCATTTAAAGTGGGCGTGGCACGTTTTGTTGTCGTCTGACGTAGGCCGTGACGTCGGCACTAGAGTAACGGGCGGATATTTTGAAAATGGACGGAATGGCAAAGTTTTGGAGGGGAACTAAGTAATAACATCGACCAATATTTTAAGATCTCATGTCACATCTATCGACGCATGCAGAACATCTGTTTAACTGCATGCGTCGATAACGCCAACTTCGTCCAAGATGAGTGTTTCAATCGGCGATAAAATTGAGGTATGGTATAACGTGCTACCGTTAGCCAACTAGCTAGCATCACATTGACGATCAGGATGCGGGTTGCCAGTAAAACGGGATTTAACATTTTAAATTAAGGCCAAACATTGTGTAACATTGTCAGACGAAAGTAAAGTTTAGCATTCGGTTAAGTTAAGGCGGAAAGCTTGTGGCTCAGCTCTACCGTTTACTCCCGGGAAGCCTCTGGGGAGCGGGCTGCTAGGAGACGGGATCAGACCCTCATTAGCGGGAGGAACCCCGGGATAATTGCTGGGTTTTCGTTGGCCATATGACAGCGTCAGGTGGAGATGGCTTGTTTGGCTGTTAACGGTATTGTGTTGTGGGAGGATTTAGTATGTGTTGACAACCACACGCGTCCATGTACAACGCAAACGCCGGGTTGACAACATGTCACGACTCAGAGGGACATTTTTGGACGAAATAGTTTATTATTTCATCCATAACCTCTCTACTGATAGCATTATTAATAAACACGAAGAAGGGATTTTATCTTACGCACAGGATCTGGGAATTAAGGTATTGTGCTTGTTGATGTATCTTCCTGATTATTAGATATAAAGATGCGGCGATTGTGTATCTACCACGATGAATAATGTAAGCATTATGCCATGATAATCAAATTGTTTTACTGAAATGCTGTTGCTTACAGATGCCTTGTTATTCTTTTATTCAGGATTTTAAGGTCCTCACCCTTCTTGGCAAGGGCTCGTTTGCATGTGTTTATCGGGCAAAGTCGATAAACACTGGTGTGGATGTTGCAATCAAAATGGTAAGAAATTATGTATTAAAATAGTATGTGTTGTTTCCAATCAATGGAGCGTCAATTAATTTAAGAATGGCAAAAGTAGTCTGTTGCACACAAATGTGTTTTAAATGTTTATTACACTGACGTTACTACTATCTAGATGGATTAGCTGTTGCTTTTCCGCAGCAGTATAGCAACATCTTGTGGTGCAGTCACAGTGCTCCTGCTGTAATATGGCTCTTAGGATTAAGCGTTACGTTGGATTCCCCACAGAATAAACCAACAGAAATTCTCACTGTCCACTTATGGTATAACAGATTGGCAGTTCAAGGTGTGCCAGGTGTATTACAATCCCAATTCATCAGCCACGCCCACATCTGCAGGGTGTATAATTATCATCATTGTCCCTTTCTACAGATTGACAAGAAGGCCATGCACAAAGCTAGCATGGTCCAGCGTGTAACCAATGAGGTTGAGATTCACTGTCGGTTGAAGCACCCTTCAATCCTTGAGGTATAATTACCCGTGTAACGTAGATTTCCTGCACATGTATCATTATTATGTACTGCAAAGATATAACACGTATTGTCTGCTTCAGACGTTATCCAAAAGTTAACAAATGCATGAAGGCCAAAATCGCCCCAGTTGTATTTGCATTAATGTCTCAATGATACGAACCATAGCAATGCATTTATTATTATTTTTTTAAAGAACTGCCTGACGTCATCGGCATTTAACTGATGGGGCCACTGGCGGTCGCAGCTTCCGGGGCTCTTCAGCGTCCCCCGAGCAAAGCATTTCTAATGATGTGTCTTTTTGCTTTTAAAGCTCTACAACTACTTTGAGGACAGCAACTACGTGTACTTGGTGTTGGAGATGTGTCATAACGGAGAAATGGGCTGCTATCTCAAAGACCGGAAGGCACCGTTCTCTGAGGAGGAAGGTCAGTTAAGATTTGAGTTTAAAACGGAGTAACCAACAGTTATTGAGCTGACATGTGAATCGCAGCGCCTGCCACCGCCCCTGTCACTGAGGAGGACTTGTTGCTTTGCTTCCACAGCGCGGCACTTCATGCATCAGATCGTGAAGGGGATGCTGTACCTGCACACGCACGGCATCATGCACCGGGACCTCACCATGTCCAACCTGCTGCTGACCAGCAGCATGAACGTTAAGATCGCCGACTTCGGCCTGGCCACCCAGCTCAAGCTCCCCACGGAGAAGCACTTCACCATGTGCGGGACGCCCAACTACATCTCCCCCGAGGTGGCGACCCGCAGCGCCCACGGCCTGGAGTGTGACGTGTGGTCCCTGGGCTGCATGTTCTACGCCTTCCTCACGGGCCGCCCCCCCTTCGACACGGACACCGTCAAGCACACCCTCAGCAAGGTGGTGCTCGGGGAGTACCACATGCCCGAGCACGTGACGCCCGAGGCCCAGGACCTCATCCGCCAGCTGCTCCAGAGGGACCCCGCGCAGAGGCCCAGCCTGTCCACCGTGCTGGACCACCCCTTCATGACCCAGAGCCTGCTGGCCAGGACCAAGGAGCTGGGCCTGGGTGACGCCGGCTCCATGGACAGCGGCATCGCCACCATCTCCACGGCGTGCACCTCCTCCATGTCGGGCGGCAGCGGCAGCAACCGCCTCCAGAGGAGGGCTCGGCACGTGATGGGCTCCGCCCTGCCCAACCGCATGGCGCCCATCCACACGGTGCCGCGCCACCCCGGGGGCAGCGGTTGTTACGAGGACGGAGATCCGTGGCTGGAGCAGCGCTCCGAGGCCGCGCCCCGACCGGGCCGGAGCCGGGTGTTCATCGGTGGAGACGACGGGCCGCCTCACTCCCGGTACCTGCGGAGGGCTCACTCGTCCGACCGCGCCTCCTCCGTGGCGTCGGGCCGCAGCGTGGGAGAGTTGGAGCGCTGCCACTCGGAGGAGAACCTGAGAGGGTTCCCCCTGTCCTCCGTACCCCAGGCCTTCACAGAGCACGCCCGGCTCCCCTCGCCGCCCGTCAAGCAGCCCGCCAAGTAAGGCTCAGTGGGTCGTGTGGTGCTCTCACTACGGCTTCCTGTCCCGGATTGGTTTGAATTGAAACATGATTTGTTGTGCGTGTGTCCAGCTCTGGGTGTTTGAGACCTGCGCAGACCGTGAAGCCACCAGGCAACAGGCAGTTCCAAGACTCGGGAGGGTACTCGAACTGGTTCAGTAAAGAAGGTAAAGTCCCCGCTCCATCACTTCTTCCTCCACGCTGTGATGTATACGCCTGAGCCTGGAGCGATGTCTTCATCCTCACTCTGTCCCCAGGGTCCGGCCCACGCCCCACAGACGGCAGCACCCACAGCAGCGGTAGGAGCTTCCACAGCGGCAGAGAGCCCTTGGGGCTCTTGGGTCCTGGGTCCTGGCCGGACCCCCACCAGCAGCAGCAGTGCGACCGGGCGGTCAGCCCCCACTACCACCTCCAGCAGTCCTCCTACCCGCCCGACCCGGACGGCTACAGGGAGAATGTCCCCGGGGCCCCAGATTTCCAGCCCCCCGGCGGTCGAGAGCTGAAGCCCCCCCAGAGCCCGACCTCCACGGGGGGGCGGACCAGAGACAAGAAGACCCTGAGAGACGTCCTCCCCCCGCTGTGTGCTTCCAGACTCAAGCCCATGAGGCAGAAGACCAAGAACGCTGTGGTAAACACTGACACTGTCTGTCCCACGCACATTTGAGTAGCCAATCAACAACAGTCTTATAGCATAACATCTGAATATGCTGCCAAATCTGTTGAGTGCTGTGTGGACTTCACGTCGTCCTCATGGTTTAACTGAACGTGTGTGGCCTTAGGTGAGCATCCTGGAGACGGGCGATGTGTGCTTGGAGCTCCTTAAAGGACAGGGCAGCCAGGAGCGGGTCAAGGAGGTCCTGCGCATCTCCTGCGATGGGTCCATGGTGAGCTCCAGTTTGAATGCGTTTCTCTCTGGATACATCTCCTCTGTCCTAGAGGGCGTTATGTCCACCGCGGCAGTCCTCTGAGGTGCTTTGTTCCCCCACATCTCCTAGGTGACCATATACCAGCCCAACGACGGGAAGGGCTTCCCTGTGCTGGACAGACCCCCCGCTCCCCCTGAAGACATCCTCATCTGTAGCTATGACGACCTCCCAGGTACTGCAACCTGTGATGGGAGAATTACAAATATCAGGTTCTACCAGGTTTAAAAGTCAATTATTCGTCCTTTTATTCTTTGTAGAAAAGTACTGGAAAAAGTACCAGTATGCGTCCAAGTTTGTGCAGCTGGTGAAGTCCAAGACTCCAAAAGTGTCTCTTTACACCAAGTACGCCAAGTGTATGCTGATGGAGAACTCCCCCACCGCAGACCTGGAGGTCTGCTTCTACGACGGTGAGCTCATCCCTAAACCCTCGCTCCTCTCTCTCCGTCTCTGGAGGTAGCCGAGTGCTCCGGTGAGATCCAACTCCCCCGTCCTCACGTGTCCCCTCTCTCCCCCCCACGCCGGGTCCGGACAGGTGCCAAGACCCACAAGACGTCGGAGCTGGTGCGCGTGGTGGAGAAGAGCGGCAAGGCGTGCACGGTGAAGGGCGAGGCGGGGCTGAGCGGCCTGAGCCCCCAGAGCCGGCTGTACGTGGAGCTCTCGGACGCAGGCCACGGCATGTGTCTGGCCCTGGAGGCGGCCATCGCCGCCGAGGAGCAGCGCAGCCTCAGGAACACTCCCTACTTCCCCATCACCATCGGCAGGTGAGAAGAAGACCGGTCGCCGCCTCCCTCCTCATCTCATCTCTCCACGCTGAGTCCTGTGCGTCCTCCTTGTGTTCTGAAAGCGGAGTCTGTCGCCCCCTGCAGGAGACCGGCCGACTCTGCACTCCCGCCCTCCCAGCCCTCCCAGCCCTCCACGGCCGACGCCGCCTCCCCTCCGGCACCGCAGATCACCCCATCGGTGTGTGTGTGTGTGTGCATATGCATGCGTGTGTAACCTAGGCGACACACAACGCACCCCCTAACGTCAACACTGGGTTCTTGAGCCGTCCGTCTGAAGTGCTTGTTGGTTGTGTTCTGTTGCGCCAGATGATCTCCTACGATGGCTCTGACTTCACCTCCAGCAGCCTGACTAAGAAGTGCTCCCCCCTGAGGCGGGGCCTGGCCCACAGCGAGGGGAAGGTGCTCAAGTCTGTGTTCGTGCCCAACGTCGGCTGGGCCTCCCAGGTACGTGGTGTGCGGAAGCGTTGTTCAGTCAGTGTTGTAAAGGGGGGGGGGGTTTCGTAGTTCCCATCGTTGACCTGTGTGTGTGTGTGTGTGTGTGTGTGTGTGTGTGTGTGTGTGTGTGTGTGTGTGTGTGTGTGTGTGTGTG
>JAOPJO010000124.1:8968426-8990919 GCA_027123675.1 Molva macrophthalma | reverse complement strand
AGCTGCTGTAGGAGGGTCATCACGGAGGAACCCTCCCCAGAGCTGCTGTAGGAGGGTCATCACGGAGGAACCATTCCAGAGCTGCTGTAGGAGGGTCATCACGGAGGAACCCTCCCCAGAGCTGCTGTAGGAGGGTCATCACGGAGGAACCCTCCCCAGAGCTGCTGTAGGAGGGTCATCACGGAGGAACCATTCCTACCTGCACTCGCTGCACCTGCAAGACGGCCTGTGAGTCGTTCTGGTCAGCCTCCAAGATGAGATCCGTCAGTTTGTGGATGATCACGTCCAGGGGTCCCTGCTCCTCCAGGGGCTGGCTGAGGTCCAGCTGGGGGAGAACAGTCAGGGGTTAAAGGTCAAATGCTTCCAAGACGTGGGGGACACTTTCAAGTGCAAAAACAAAGTGGCTTGTTTTACGATACTATGATGACCTACAGGCGAGACTTAGTGTTGGGTTTGGTTTGAACAGGTTTTATCATTTACCTCAGTCCTGTCTTTTTTTGGTTCTCAGTTAATTAGTTAATTAGTTATTAGTTGTGTGTTGTGTTGATTGCTGGGGCAGGTGGTATATGAAGGTCACTGAGGAAAGACCACCAGTGCCCACCTCATCTCAATGTTGTGTTTCAATGCTTGTCTTTGTGTTTTGTAGTAAATAAATATATTATCTGTTCAATGTACTTTTTGTACTTTAAGTTCTTCTAGTTCAGGTGAAGTAACACCGAGGCTGGCTGTAACCGGTGGGAGGTTTTTTTCCGTTAAGGTAGTTGTCATTCATGAATTTAAAACAGGACAAAGTTGTTTATTTGGGATGTTGGCAATGAAAACAATCCACGCCTCATTTGCTAAGTGATTGGTTAACCTGGAATAGGAACCCAGACTGACTTCAGGTCCCCTGGTTTCACTACACTTTCTTTCAAACACAACAGGAAAACAAGTTCACGGGGGCAGTTTCACTTCATGTTGGAAAGAAGGAGTGGAGCTAAAAACGCTTTTGGGCCGTTTCTTTAATATCTATCCAGACACAAACGTCGAGGGAAGACCTGGGCGGTTCAACAGCAGATCAAGGGACTCGTTGTGTCCGATCGTCCACACCCAGGTCGGTCGGCTGTCACACCGGCGTGCGTTGACTCATTCAATGTATGAGTCAATAGTTTCTGTAGCCATAACAGACAAACCACAACAAACATCTGCTCCTGGATTATTACTACTGCTCGTGCGCTTCTCCGCCACATTCAGCTCGCTTTGATTTTGCTATGCCGCTTATATAATACGGCTGTACTTATTTTACATGCATGGCTGATCTGTGAACGGGTGATTACCAGATTACCGTTCACAAAAGGACGGTCAAGCGGCACCTGTATAAACAAAAGCTCGGCCTCCAGTAGGATACGTCTGACAAGATCCCCTTTGTGCGGCAAACCCAGAGCCACCACGCCTTAGCTACATGGGGTTATCAACGGGAGGCGATGGCTGTAAAACCGTACGGCTCTCTGTTGGCTGAAGGGGGAGTCAATATGGTCTGGTTAATCATCCCAGGAGAAGTGATGGCCAGATCATTAATGAGTTAACCCTTGGTCGAAGACCACAGTCGATAAATAAGTGAATCAGACGCCTCGAAACATCTCAACTCGTTTCCGCACAGGGCACACAGGAACCGAGTTAAGGCAGGTTTCTTCTGAGATGTTAATGATCTCTTATCTTGGGGTTTGAGTGAAGACTCATTCTACCTGGAATTATGATTAATGAGGCAGAAATTGAATGCAAGAGTTTCTACGCTGATTAAGCGTAGCTGAATGTCAATGAGCTGTTAAAACAGCATCGGTGTGACAGAATTGCCTCAATAAAAGGTTTTTATGTTCCTAAACATGCTATATTTACAACTGCTGATTAATGAATTGTAAGGCATTATTAAGACATCCAACCGCCTCATTTCTTTTCACTGTTGGCTATGTTTCCTTAAGTCTGATATCATCTAGCCAGTGGCAACATGCTTCACACCAGGATTCCACAACATCTCCGTACAAGTAGTGGTCATATATGCCTGCTCCTAACTAGTAGCAAGTAAGCCATTAAATAAATCCTTTTGAAAGGTTCAACGCTGCAAAAAGCCCTCTTTAGTGAGTGAGTCAAGACAAATCAACCTACTGGTTAAAAAGCCTCAGACATGACGAGGGAACAAAGAAGGGTGCAGAAATGTGTTATGGAAAACAAAACACACACTGAGAGCAGTGTGTTGAAAAGTCAACATCCATAAAAAGCTAAATCCCGTCGCAACACGCAAACCACACAGTACCACTCCGTTGTGTAACCCAGGCGCCGTGCCCCCCAGGGGCCACAGGGCCACAGCAGGAGCAGCGTGCGTCTTATCTGTTGGAAAGAACCAGGCCCAAGGGTCCCTCCACCGTCATCTGTCTGGATGGGTCGGCCCATGGTCGATGGAGGCTGGGGGAGCGGGGAACGAAAACGGACCTCTTACTGCGAAACAGCATTTAATCTCCCGCTGCCACCGCATAACGGGCCGGTCCAACACGCGGCATGGCGGGGGTCACGGCCCGCTGGAGGACGCCTACGAGGGGATGAGCGTTTCTTGCCCTACGGGGATTGAGAGTGACGTCGCTCGAACGCTCTTTCAAAAACCCAGCGGTCAGGTGCCTGCGGACGGGGGCTCCGCTGAACGCTAAAAGCAAATGTCCAATGGTTTCCTTGGCGCCCCGGGTGGGCTGCGGTACGATGGACCGGCTGGAGAACGCAGCAGAACGTGGGGATGGACAGCGGGTCATAAGTAACATATTTCAGCCTTTATCTAGATCCACAGGGGGGCTTCAGACGCCCCCAGGGAGATCCAATGCAGCCGATTCTGATCAACAACAAACACAGAGACCCATATATGACCATTCCTGTCCCTGGCGGGGCTGCACACCAGGGTCCACTGTTGGCACAATGTCTTTGAGTAGCCGAGGGAGGGCAGATGACCCTGTCCTTGTCTCTCATCTGCCTGACGGCGATTCCCATGTAGCTGGACGACCTTTTCCTCATTTCTTTAATCTTTGTGGATAAATAGCGTGCACTCAGAGTGCAATGGGAGATGTGATGAATGAGTTATACTGGATGCCGTGTGGCCCCTGACACACTTGTGTGAGTGAACCTACATGTAGCAGAAATGATATGGCTTGTGGCCACAACTCATGAATTACAGACTGAACAGAAGAGATTGAGGAAAGAAGCGTAGCAGTGAGTCTCCTGCTAAACGATGAGTGCTGGGTCAAACTGGGAGCTAATTTGGCTGGTTGCGGCTCTGATGGGCTCCCCTGGAGGCTATAGAATAATGAGACGTCTCTCTGCAGACACCCTCCCTGGTACAGAAGCTTATGAGCTATTTGACATTCAGCCTTCATCACCATGGATACGCATCACAGAGGAGTACATTAGGCCAACCACAACTTCATCCAGACTGGAGGAACGATGACTAGGCTGGGAGCTAGCTAAACCCACTCTGTTTGGACGTTTTAAATGAGAGCGAACAGAGCGACAAAAGGGAGGGAAGAAAACAGCTGTCGTGCCAAGGCTCTGGCGGCCCTGCTCAGGTTTAAAAGACAAAAGCAAAAGACAAGTGGAAATGGGGGGAGAGAGGATGGTGCCAAGCGAGCGTTTACCCAGGGCTCCATTACAAAGCGGGTCTGTGGCTCTTGTGATGCTACCCAGCAGGCTTGGTTGGCAAGGGAGCTACTGTCCAAAACGCAGACCTCGCGCGGTGCCATCGCAGAGGCCCATCAGTAATGAAGATTTCACAACGGCGGACAAAGAACCGATTCCTTGTCAACATGTCAAACTTGGCTGGGATTTAGTGAAGAGGACGAAGGGGTGAAGAGGACGAGGGTTTGGAGAGCGACAGGGTCATCTTCACGATCTCACATTCCCATGTCTGCTCCCGTCCTTTTTACTACTGATCCACGCTTGAGCCCATTTTCCCTGAACTCACAGCATGCCTAATCCCTCCTCGTATCTCTGATGTACACCACAACACGCAGGCCCGCAGACACACCATCTAATGGGTCTTCCATAATTACCTATCCGATTTCAGCCTCTAGGTTCTATTCAAACAGGCAGCCTACATATAAAATAAAAAACAACCGTATAAAAGACAGATGCACTCCATCTGACCAAGGACATTCTGTCTCGACCAAAGAACGAGACTGAAACATTCAGATTCTTAGATTAAGAAGCAGCGTTTTGTGCTGATGAAATATTGATAACACTGCTCACATTATGTATGGGTCCATTTGGTTTACACGCATGTAGCCTAAGTGCTTTGTTGTGGTGTGTCTATACCCTACTGTATGATTGAGGCTGAGTGAATGACTTGGCTGTCCAGGACTTAGCTCTCCTCTCCCTTTGCATTCTGACTGCATGCCTTTGTGTCAAACAGTATGCAGACATTGTGCATATATTTAAAATATTAAAAGAAGGTATCTACAGAAAACATGGTATAAGTTCCTAAAGTTATGAAAAAAGCTTCGGCCACAATTGAATATGCGGCTGAAGATACAGCAAGCATCCGGAAATGAACTTTAATTTCCCAAGCACTTAGGCATCGTCTGATAAGCGCAAGTCAATAACTTTTCTTGGGCATGTGTGTAAGCGATATGTTCCACCCCGGCTCTGATGGGCTGGACTCACTTGCAGTCAAAGCCGAGCGAGTTAATCTGGTCAGAATGTTCTTATGAGCTCATAGCTCCGGGTCCCTAGTTATGAGGCTGCTGCTGGATGTGGACACACAGTCCATCACTGGACATGCCGCAGACGAACGGAGCGCTGAATCCGGGAGGATCTTGCCTATATACACCCCTCGACGCAATTAAGACCAAGACCATCCAAATAGCTTAAATTGCTTTTCTGTGGAGGGAATTAGAGGCACAAACAGAGAGAAACCATGGCAACCCGAGGCAGAAGTTCATCCCCCTCTGTCGGTGTTGCAGGAAGATAACGGGTTGCCAGAAGGAGGCTACCCACTGTGGTTCCCAAAAATGAATTGATCCAAAGCAGTGGATTGATCACAGGAAATAAGCAAAATGGAAAATACTGAGCCGTCAAGACATTACATGACATAGTGTATATTTATTGGTAATGCTAAAAGAGCTCTATTGGTCGTCACTGTATTCACCAAAGAGCCCATCATAACGCTGCACAATTCATGTTATCTTTACCGTCCGGTTTATTTCTTCTTTTTTATTGGATAACATACAGATGTTGTTCCCACGCTACAAATGGAAACGTCAAGTGAGCTCCCAAGGGCGGACAAATTTAGCTACGATTTGCAAAACATGATGATGTCATAACCACCGCTAAATCCTCCAGAGGTTGGAAACATGGCGTTATAAATATGGTGGAATGCTGCACTGCACACACCTGCAGCTCAGGCAGAGCCCTGATGAAGCAGAGTGCTGTCAAAGTAGCAAGATGCCACATGTTGGCACGTCTTGGGGGAGGGGGGACTCCAGCACTGCTACCTTGTGTGCAGTTTAACGTCCTTATCAGAAGACAGTAATGTGTAAAGTGACCGATTTAAATCATGGAATCCTTGGGCAGCCAAGGCTGACCGGCCACCATCCATCAGGCCTCACGGCCACGGTGAGGTCTGTGCTGGGGGGATTCATTTGGGGAAATATTCTATTGGAGGAAATAGTTCAATAAAAAGCCAACACTACATCTGCACCATTAAAGATAATTTCTCTTCACACATTATACTAAAAAGAAAATAGGAACCTCATACATCGTTTCTCTTTCAGGATATGAAACCCACAAGATGATTAAATTAACCCTGTCAATGACCTTGCTCTCTATCTATGTGTCCAAGCCAAACACACAAACGCCCTCTTTATTGTTGTGATAGGGAGTGACAGCCTGATGCATTGGCCTTGCATTTTGAGGCCACAGCATTGCAATGGCTGCAATAGTGTTCCATCTGTAGGACTGGTGCCCTAGGCGAGCTCAAAGCATATACCATAGACCTGCCTAACCGGCAGAGGATCTGAAGCCCAACCCGGCCGAGTGTCTGCAACACAACACCAGGAGTCTCCCAGGAACTTCCACTTGCTACACTGGGTTTGAATACTAAAATAAAGCTTTACATTGTTATGCACTCAATGTTGATATGTCTGAGACACGGGAGCTGGCCGGTCGCTGGACCTCTGACTACTACTGGAGGATCGGCTGGTCGCCCTGGAGAGCTGAATACATACTGGGAAACAAAGGCCTGATAACTTGGGGCCTGTTCCCAGGAGAGAGGTCTGTCTGGGTGTGCAGAATACATCATGTACCAAAGGGAGGGAAAGATCCCCAAGCACAGACGCTAGAAAAATAGAAACTGAGGATGAAGTAGCGGACTGGGAAGGAGTTGAAAGAAGAGATCAGTATTTTAGATAGCCATGTTTGCTTGCTGATGAATTCAATGTTGTATGTTTCTATTGGATTAGGTTTGTATGTTTGGGCCATAAGTCATTGCTAACGAACAGTGTTTATGGTCTTCTTGTTTCATAATAAAGCCTGATTATTAGACAATAGTAGACTACTGAGGAGTTGGCACCTTACCTGAACAACGTCAATTCCTCTTTTCCTGAAAGAAAAAAAGAAAAATATGAGTGGGGAAATATTCTGATATGAAAGAATGATTACATGGGTTTATGTATAATATTACATATTGTCCTGAAAAAGCATCATTACTAGTAACGTGTATTTCGAAACAGGATGATATGAATGCATAAATATGAATGTTTTTTATACTAGACCACGTTCTACTTTTTAGAGACAGCCGGAAGATTCTTAGCTTTGGCAAAAAGAAAAAGGTTGCTTGGCAACAGGTATAGTGAGAACTTTGTTGAGCCCAAACAACCATTAGCTAAGTGCCTTCCACATTTCCATATATATTTCTTTTTCATTCTATGGTACATGTTTACCACTTTTCTATGGAGCATAGCCATGATGCTGCTAGTGTTAAAATAAGTAAACAATCGTAACAAATCGTAATGTTGAATCGTTGATGGGATTCAAGATCCAAGTCTCTTCTTTTCTCTGTGTGCTACAAAATACACATTCCTGTTTTCTAACCACGTGACCAATCAGGGAGGCCCCAGAAACATGTAAACTTGATGGACGTGTTCAGACCTGCTGAATCCTGGCATGGTGCAGTCTGAATCAATGAGCAACTAAATCATTTTAGGCTGAAGAATGTAAATAGGGTTGATGTCATTCTGTACTGCTGCTACTGAGCCCAAACATCACTCATAATGGCAACATAATGGTGCTGACTTGCGTGGACTACAACAGGTGATTGGACAGAGAACAAGACCAAAAGACCCACACCAAAAACCACCAGACCGCCTGGCCCAGTGGTTACATGGTTAGAGCCCGGCCCCGAGGCAACAGTGGAGCAGCCTTTCAGGGCTCCACAACAATGCTGATATTTAATACTGCAGCTGGTCTGTTTAATGTGGATGGGACAGGGCCCTTGGTTCATCCCTGCGCTGATATATAGGGAGATTGTCTGCTCTCCAATGTTTTTGCAAAGCCTCGACACAGAAGAGGGATAAAGAAAAGACTAAACAGACCGCATGCCAGGGCCAGACCATTTTGTTTAGGCTTTAAGGAAGAAGAATCAAAATAAAACTAAACAGAGATCCAAGACATAAAGTTTACTGACATAGCCATGCCATATGATCAGTAGGATACTTACAACGTATCTGTTAAAACCAAAACAAGAACACTAGTTACAAGATGCTTTGGATAAGAAGCAATGAATGAAGTTAGGTAAGGCGAAGGCGTGCCCTAAGAGCATGTCTGCATACATGTCCTTATGACTACCCTGCCCTAGAAACCGCCGTAACAAGGCTGTTTAGTGGCCTTTTCCTGACAGCAGCCAGTAACAATATTTTCTGAAGAGCAGGATAACGCAGAAGAGGGCAGTCCAAAGGGGAATATTATGATTAGACATGATGAGACCCAACTGGGAATCGTGGGGCTTCTGAATGGACACCCAGAGACGGTTTCTTAAAGCTACATTACATGTCCTTTCAAGGAGAGTGGGGTTCTCCCTGCATGCAGCTGTACAGGACAGCACAGACTGGTTCCTGGAGAGATCATCTTTTCAGATGCATGCCACAAAAGAATGATGTCTAAAAGGAACGTTGAACAAGTCCCATCATGGCGGTAATGTGTGTATTATTAAGCACATTTTATCAAGTTAAAAAGGGGTGCGTGCCAGGGAACTCCAGTATACATCTTAAAATCTAACGTCGACATAAATTGCTTATTGACAAGAAGGTGTCAGGAGGATAGTGTTCTTACGTGATGGTGTCTACACCATAAGAACATTGTCTTTCTCACTTGAGGTTAAGCAATGAACTGTAACTAATGCATACCAGCTGGCCCATGGTCCCACGGTTACAACAGCAATGAATTAACCGAAGTGCTGCCGATGGAGATTTTGGCTCCGGCCGAAGTGTCCTGCTGCATACGGATACGACAGGTATCTCATTTCAGCGCATCACGTATATAAGGGAGGCACATGGAGGTAAGCCAAGTTCCATATTTTCCTTCCTCTTAGGGGCAACTTTGAATTAACAATGTGGTATGTAACAGGGGAAATCCATTTGAAAAACAGAACTAGAGAAAGGGTCGTTTTTGACACGTGAATGCACCAGAGTGCTTTTTGGTACTTTCTTTATTTTGCAATAAAAATCTCCTTCTATTTGTTGTTACAATGGGAAAGTTGTCACTTTTTTCTGAAGCTGCACTTCTTCAATCTGGTTCCCCGTCTATGTAATAGTTTATATGCCAGCTAATATATATATAATATATAATATATATACTATTCCAGATTCCCGGGGGAGAGGGATTCCAGTTGGCAAGAGGTATATGAATGGATTAATGCTGTGGACTTTAATACAACAATGTGTACAATGTGCCCCCTCAATCCACGCTGTCTTAACGCACGGGGGTGTGCACACGGGCCAGGGGCACGAAAGGCGTCTTCATCGTCTGATATGACGTTTGTGTTGTCGGGGAACTCCTACATCATCTGGACTCATCTTTAGACCAGGTTAGGAAGGAACGGACGGCTCAAGATCCCATGAACGGTATTGAATGTGCGTGCAATACATGCTGCATGTACCCAATACTGGGACTTCTGTCAAGCAGCACAGTACAGCTCCCCGTCTCTCTGAGCAAATCCATGCCCCAATTTACAACCCCTTATGTAACATCATGTGACTCCAGCCCAGAGTGATGGGCTATAACTTGGCAAGATAACATACATTACAACTGGCCACACCTCCTCCCTCAGCCCACACAGAGTATAGAAAAGGGAGATACTGTAAATACACGCTTTTGACCAGAATGTCACCGCTACGCCGGAGGACAGGGATTGCTGCTATGCCTTAGCATGGGCAGACAAATGTGCCTTGAGCTGCACAACTGCAAAATTGTACACTACAGTTAGTTTGTACAATAACTGCACTGTCACAAGCCGTCTCATACCCCCAATCGCTTTTACAGTACAAGCTGAGGTATACTCTCTTAGAGTTGTTAGTATAAAAGGGCGAAGCCAGTGTCAATAATCATTTGCATTTGTTGTACAACTGTTGTGTTACGGTTTACATGGGGTAAGTCAAGCTATATTAACCATGCAATTAGCATAATATATCTACATTTAAACTGGTTATATTAGAACCTAGATGTTTTTCACGCTTAGATTATCCAGGCAAAAGGATTTGGTGGACGTGATTCTGTAGATGACAATCCACTGAGAGGAATCTATGGAGCAGGAACATCTTGGGTTACGCCAACTCTTCCTGTTTTGTCATCAACAAAAACAATGGTTTGAACTGAAGGTGTGGTTGTTACACCTCTATTTAGCATTAACATTCCTACCTTTAAACACTTCAGGAGCGTTGTTGACTGACTGAAGTAATAAGCACACCGTGCTATAAGTGCTCAAGGGGGAAACGGCATTACACGTGGATTGTATTGAGCCTCTCCTTTTATATATTATAATAGACATTTAAATATTATTGGAGATGATTATTAGTTGATTTGATTATTCACGCTTGATTTTATATTAAAGTCAAGTTAGGGGAGGAGTATAAATCCTGTGCCAGAATAAACCATATATATTAATAATCCTGAAGACAGGTCAGTAAGAATTATAAATACGTCATCAAAACATACACTGTGCATTCTGTGATTCAATGAATGCTTAAGCTATTGTATGTATAAAATTGATCAAACACCAATTAGTAACTTGAAGGTTTAGATATATTGGATGCGTACCTGCACAAATCGGCGAAGGCCTGGAAATTCAGCTTTTTCATCTTCTTCTCACTGAGCCAGTATCCGACCCTTCGGCCTTTGAGGAAGGTCTGCATTTTCACTAGGAGTAAAGATGATGTGACCGAGGGATGAACGCAGACGGGCAACAACAGGAAACCGTAGTCCCGCACGAACCTAGCAGGGAAAAAACAAGTTGACGGGTTGTTGCGGAGACCTAAGCCCCAGCTAGCAGCAGAGTCCGGCGGCACTCGCGAAGCCCTGCATGTCAGTGGTGCTGGGCGAGTTCATTAGCGGTGTCCCTACAACATAATGTTTTAGCACACCTAAACAGTCAGGCTCATTTAGTATCATGAGTTTGACTTCTGCTAACACATATCGCTAACGTTAGCTGGCTAAAAGATCGAACAGTGACACAAATGACGAACCAATCGCATTCAATACAAGGCAAGCTAGCTTGTTCAGTCAGTGTAAGAACAAATGCGTAAGAAGTCCTACTATCCAACGCACTTTTGCTCACCAACAGTATTTTACCGGTGGTTGGTTGGCGAAAAAAATAATCAACAGATTTAACTCCAAATAAAGCTGGCATAGAGGCTATGTGCAAGCTAACCTGGCTGCTTCTTCTGAACCCCGTGCTCTTCAGGAACTAGCTCCGGTAGTTTCCCATTCTCCGTTCGTCTGGTTTAGCGGTGAAGTTTTCCAACAGGGTGACAGATGACATGTACGGCTAGAACCACGTCGAGATGTTCCCACGTCTCACATCCAAGTCGGGACTAAAACACAGCGCACACACCCTAGGGTCCACAGAGACTGACGGCGTGCAGTTAACATTCCGTGGTGGACTGGGTCGCTGTCACCCTGCAGTGCAGCCGTTCCGCCTCTAGGGGGAACCAATGGGTTCACTTCAGTTTTTAAATCCCAACATAAAAGCCTTAATAAATGAGGCAAAGTAAACTTTTGAAAAATACGTGTTCAGTATTTAATGTGTAACCTTGAATTCAAGAATAAACTAATACGTAGCTCATCAGACTTCCAAACACTATCCAAAGGTTTGTTTAGTAAACTGTTTTATACAGTCTACTGTTGATACTACAAGGACGCCATCCACTGGATGGACGAGTAATCAGACCAGAACTAACTGTTTAGAGGTATTGGTGGGCGTCAAGTTAAACTCAATATGCAGCATTGTTTTGAACATTTGCATTTTTCGTTTCGTTTCGATAACGTTAACCTCAAACAAACAGCACTTTGTTACGGGGACTGCAAAGTTAAACTCAGTAGTAACGTTACGATGCTATGCTCGAAGTCAACAAAGATCGCGTTTGAAACATCACTCCTTTTTTCACCCAACATTTCGCATGTTTATCGCATCCATCAAACGAAATGTCGGTCCAGTTAGATCACTTCATAGTTGTATTGTACTACATCCGGTATTATTTTCGCGCGACTAGAGCCCTGCACACAAAACACATCTCCGCCACTTCCCCCACGTGGTCAACTCCCGCCCGGAAAGGGCGTTTGTCAACAATTGTAATCCAGTCTGCCTGTTGTGTTTGAACGATCCGCGGGGACCTTTGTTCTGAACTAGAATGTCGGAAAATACAGAAGATACTGCAACTGTATCTCTTCGAGATATTACCGACGAGGACGAACTTAGAGAAGCATTGTCGGTGTTGGCCGGGAGTGACCCGGAACATTGTTCTTATTCTAAGGTAAACGACCGCAGCGCTTGCATGTAGCATACCAGAATCCTGCACGCATTTAACGCTCAAGTGCTACATTCCCCAGTTGTTTTCAATGTTGACCCTAACTAAACGTCGCTGTGTCTTTGCAATAAAATGCACGATTTGCCAAGTACTGATCCGAATGATCTAATGCGGTTTATCAATAATGGTTCCTTCCAGGTATAATTACTTTGTCTGCATGTGACGCCAGTATTAATTTAATGGGTGCTTATTATTTGTGTAATGTTCCAGGGCTATGTGAAGAGACAGGCTGTGTTTGCCTGCAATACTTGCCCTCCCACGGGCGCGGATCCTGGAGGGCTTTGTCTTGCCTGCGCGAATATCTGCCACGATGGCCATGACATCTTTGAGCTGTATACCAAAAGGTATTTCCATGGAAGATTCATTTTCTTAAATAAATTACAGTGTTCACTTCCACGCGTACTTAACCGTGATATAGGTTCAAATTGCTTCAAACTTTCCTTTTGCTTTGTTCTACAGGCAATTTCGTTGTGATTGTGGCAATGGCAAGTTTGGAGATTTCAAGTGTCAACTGAGTCCAGTGAGTTTTCTCATATTATTCTATGGTCGAATCAATCATTTATGTTCATGTGCATTTGGTGATACACTTTATGTTCTTCTAATAGACTAAAGACAGTGTGAATCTAAAAAACAAATACAATCACAACTTCTACGGGAAATACTGCTCATGTGATCGGCCATATCCAGACGCAGATGACCAGGTATTTAACAGAGATTGTACGTTCCTATTCCCTTTCCTTTTATTTGTAACGATTCCCTGACCATGTCTCTGTCTTCACAAAACCCCTTCAACGTTCCATTAGGTGGACGATGAGATGATCCAGTGCATTATCTGTGAGGATTGGTATCACACCAGGGTAAGTCTCGCGTCTCCATCCATGATGTACGTTCATGCACACTGGTGTTCTTCATTTCACACTGTACTTTAAACCATAGTGATCCGCTGTAGCTGAATCATTCATCCATTTCTGATTAGTCCATCCGTCTTAAGGTGGCCTGTCGTGTGCTTCTCCCCACAGCACCTGGGCTGTGCAGTGGTGGACTCGGAGGAGCTGCAGGAGATGGTGTGTGAGGCGTGCATGAACAAGGCCCCCTTCCTGTGGAGCTATGCTGCTCATATTGCAGGTGACCGGTGTTCCCAGCTGATGCACTATTCACACTGGGATACTTTTGCAGAGAGTCATCCAGGGGTTGCGTTGTCGTCATTCTCATTTCTGCATTTTCTTTAGTTTGGTGAATTAAAGAAATGAAATGGTATCGTTTTTATTTAATGAATCATTGCAGTTCTGCACACAGTGGAATAGTTTTTACATATGGATCTAGCTTCACCACTCATTTGATAACTTCATTTACTGTACAAGTCTTAGTGCAATACCCATTGAACAAGCAAGAACATTGACTTGATTTGCTTTAGTGATAATTCCAAATGAACAAGAGGTCTGACCTCCCAACATCTGAGTTAAAGGAGGATTTCTTTCCTCTTTAGCGGCGCCTGTGATCAAAGTTGGTCATTCGGGGGAAGAGCTGGAAGTGAATGTTGACGAACCGGAAGACAAGAAAGACCGGAATTGTGAGGCCTTTAGAAACGGCGGCGAGGGATCCTCCTGCCAAACCCTGGACATGGTGAGAAGTGAAGTCTGGCGACATTCAACTCTTTCCTACCAGTATGTCTCCCTTTTTGAAGCACAGTATTCTTAATGTTGTATCATGGCTGCACTGTTATCGGTGTCTACCACCACCAGATGGCGTTGGATAGTAATGTGTAAACTAAGCACAAAAAGCAGGCCGGGTCTTCTTCCTGGTTTGGATAATTGTGGGTGAAGTGATCCGTGAAGCACAGCTTTCCGAACACTTGGGATAGGCTCTGACAGGGCAGCTCACTGTAAACAAAGAGGATTTCATCCACAAGCCCTCCCGTGTCAGTGGCTCTGTCTGCTGGGACAGGACGACCTACTTGCCTCCCCTCAACTGCAGTGGGGGCTTTCATTCAGCGGGGCCAGGCCACCTGTTCCGCCCAACCCACTTTCCTTATTTACTTTTGTTTTTTTTGCTTTAGCAACCAGAAAACAGAAGTGCGGCCTTCAAACGGACGCACCAGGAGATGACGGGCAGCCCGGTGAAAACCCAAGGCTGCAGGTTGAAGGAGCTGACTCGGGGTCCGTACAGGGCTAGAGAGGGGGCCGTGTTCTGGCCCTATAATTGGCGCTCACAGCTGTGCACCTGTGTAAGCTGCAAGGTAGGCTTAAAAAAGCATGACTCTTCCCCCTACTTACACGGTATGCAAGCCTGTGATTGACTCAAAGAACATTTTACAGATGCACAGCGGTTTCGTGCCTGCAAAATGACCTGTTTGTTTAAAGTTGTGCCTGAAATGATCCTGTGTTGTTCTGTTCGCGCACAGAGGGCCTATGTGAAGTCGGAGGTGCAGTTTTTACTGGATGAGTCGGACACGGTGCTGGCCTACGAAAACAGCGGCAGGACGCAGACGCTTGGCGAGGACCTGCTGATGTCATTCCTGAGTTCCATGGACCACGTGCAGCAGCTGGAGATGATTTACCGTGAGTTCTGGGCTCCAAACGGACAAGAGGCTTTTAATTGGCTGAAACAATACACTGTAATTGCATCGGGAAAGGCTACTGGTCCAGATGTGGAACATAATAAAATCAAGTCTTCCTCCTTTCCTAGATTACAATGACCTAAAAACAGAACTGACGACATTCCTGCAGCAGTATGCTGTTGAAGGAAAGGTGAGGACTGATCCTAAAATAAACAATGTGCTTTGAATAGCTTCCTGTCCAGCAGAAACAGCCTTAACCAATCTTGTAGACTCCTAACCGGTCTCCTGTTCAAATGTTTGTCAGGTGGTCACAGCAGAGGACATACAGCAGTTCTTCGAGGGGTTGCAGTCGAGGAAGAGGAGGCGACCGAATGCATACTACTGAGGAGGCGGACGGACGCTTCCCTTACGGTTCCAAGGCAGGGACTGATCTGGGACCATCCTTTCCTGCTGAATACAGTTGAGAAATGTGCTGCTACCAATTCGATTCCCGATACTTGAACAGTGACGAGATTTGAAGTGCCAAATGTACTGGTATCCCTAAGTGTGTTAATGACTACCTTGCCTTCATCGCTCATACTTGAATTTGTCATTTTTAGTTTTTTAACCTACAGACTAGGTTCTACAACATCTGCCTAGTACGCTTCAAGTCATGTTTTGCTTCCTTGGAGACGTAACAGTCCGTTATGAATGAACACAGCGTTTTGTCAGCCTGGAAACGCTCGTGTACGTTCCCCTGTGATTTACATCCCATTGAGTAGGCTGAGTGCTTCTCTTAGTGCTATGTGACATTTGGGCTTATTGATGCTGACGGGTGTGGAAGCCAAAACTGTTAACTCTGCACCATTGATGTGAAATATTGCTGATTGTGGTTAAAACACATGTCCTGCTAACCAACCACGTACATGTTTTGAATGTATTAAAGACCCAAGTGAAATGACTTAACTCCATTATAACAAACCAGTTTATTTTTGAGGATGCCAGGATTTACCACTGTTAAGCACCTTTTGGGAGGTGACAGTAGAAAAATAGATTCAGTGAAACTAAATGCAACTTGGTACATCAATCTAAAAAAAGGTGTATTTGTTTACCACACAAGTACGGGGTACCTGTTTTTATAAATTCAACACAAGCAGTCACGCATGTTCATGGTGGTTCAATTTCAAAAAAAGGTGCTAAATGATAAACATATTTACAGAAAAGGAGCTACATGAGTTTAAAGAACTACTTGACGCAGGCTGGTTAAGCTGGTAGAAAAGGCTTGCATAGACATCAAAGTCACTTCTCCATTTAGAAGCCCAGCAACGGCCGGGGGAAGGCACTGACCTCTCTCCAGCGAAGAACAGAACGAGGACCTCCTCAAGGGAACACTGTCCTGGAAAGGAAAAACACTGCCCAATGCGAACATGGGGAAGAATCTGGAGTTTTGCATTTTTTCCCCATGATGCAAGCTAAATGGAAAAATGATCTCTCCCCCCTACATGGCCAATTCATAACCACTAAGCATAGAGCTACTAATCCTCAGAACCTTTACGTACTCCCGGTACTCGGACACTAAGGAAGAAAAATAACATTCACCTAGAAAACAAAAACACGGTAATCCACACCATCTACAATACTGAACACAGGGCCCTAAAGTGTGTAACATTTAACAAGACAACGGATTCTCGGACACGATGGTTAATGATTTATACCACACACTCATGGTGAGGTTTCACTGATGTAGACTGTGTGCATGGTAGCATCCACTACAGGACAAACACCGACTTTCAACCACTAAAATGTGACAGACCTTTAACAAGCAAAATGTGATGGGACTTAAATGTATTATTTACAATATCAACGGTACACGGAAAATACAGTCAGCCAACTTTCAGACATTCAGCATTCACACACACTTGTTCTTCAAAAAACAACTTATAAAAAAACCCATTTTGTTCCTTCTCGCTTACCGTATATGGGATGCTCCAGCAGTGCCATGCCGCTCCCGTCTCATAGGTTGTGCGTAGTAAAATAAAATATTTGTAGTTATTTTTTTCTGAATGTATGCACTTGCCAGCTATGCTCTTTTGCTACAGTTATGGAAGTTCCTTAACAGTAATGTTTAACAGCGTTTCCTCTGGATGTGAAGGTCCATACTTGGCCATGAGGTGGTGGTATCGAGGGCTAATATTTACATAAATTGGTTGGTGAATCCCACACCTCCTCCATTGCAGAATTGTCAAGCGTCTGTGTTCATGGTGAACAGAATAACCGCATCAGTAGGAGGGGGGGTAGCGAGGATGACATCATACTTAAGATAAAATAAAATTGCTTAAACTCAATTAGCCAAGCATTGATTAAGGCTTTGGATTTGATCGTTGAATGCTATCGTCAAACCAGGGAGCTCAAGCACGGGTCCAGTAAACTGGCCCCTCGGGTTGGTCTGTCGGAGCCTAATGCTGATATGTACATACAGACCTGACTACATGGGAGTGTACAGTACGGAGACCGTTCAAACACCTGCGCGCGCAAAACCAGTCCGTGGATACGGACACATCCACACCTGTTCAGCTGAAACGACAACCCCCACACCCCAACACCGCCCTGCACTCGTTGCCATGGTACCCTTATATATTCTGCTGCCACTGGCGATGAACTTGGCGATAAGACCTACACGCCCTTGCCCGTCTCCCTGCGAAGCCCTGGGTTCTGCTGGGGAAGCAGACCGTGCCGGACGTGCCGGTTAGTCAGAGCGGGTCACAGCCACAACGCAGAGAGACATCTGCCAAGTGCCACGCTCTGCCTGTTGACCTACTTCCTGGCCCATCCGATTCCTGCCTCATGTGACCGAGCCCCAGCCAATGGCGTGTCGGCAGCCCCTGGCACAGGGAGGGACCCGTCTCAGGTGAGTTGCTATAGGGATGCTACAGGAGGAAATGGAAATACTAATCTGGGAGGAAGTAATGCGTGACAACATATTTAACCGCGATACCATCTCTGTATCAGACTGCCGTTTGCCGAACTTGCTTAAGATAATATTCATATCGAGCCACCTTCTACTTCCGTGCCAGGGGAATCAACAGAAGAATCTCCAGTCAACAAGTCAGTCCATTATTGAGCAGCATTAATGGTTTGGCTAACCTTTACCATCAGAAATAGAGCCGCTACACTAATCCATCTGTTGGGACACAGCATCCCGCTCTGGACCAACGGTCGCAGTAGACTCGGTCAGATCCACTCCACCAAGTGGCCATTTAGCTTGACCTGCAGACTCGTGCCGTACTGTGACCGTGTGCAGGAAAGCACACGCTGTGCACAAGGGTAGGCCAGAAGGATGCAACCTATAAATAGCAAAATGAACAACAAGCCTTTTTCCCTTTCCTCTCAAACCTCTCACACACACACATACATGCACACAATCACACACAAGTTAGTGCTTTGCCATCCGTTACAAAAAAAAAAACAAAACAAGGGACAACCCGCCCCCCCCCCCAACACGTTTGCTTGGTGTCGCCTCAACCCCCGGTCCCTCCACTGGGGTTAAAGTGCGGATTTCTTGTAAGGGTAGTCAGGTTTGCTGGGTGACCTGCGGTCTCTGACGGCCTCTTCGCTCACACTGTTCCTGTGGGGCTGCTGGAGGTGCCCTGAGCCCAAAGACTCTCCGGGGACCCCCAGCTCCTCCGGGGCGTCCCGGGGGGCCGAGTGCCTGTCCTCGTACCCGTCCAGGTTTCCGCTCGGAGAGCGCAAATGGCCCAAGCCGTGAGTCAGGTCCGTCTCGTTGGACCGGCCCCTGGGCATGTGTCCGATGCGAGGCTGGGGCCCGGAGGGGCTGGCCAGGGCCCCGTCCTTCCGCTGGGACCCCAGACCCAGGACGTCCAGCCTCAGGGGGTCTTGGCCCCCGCGCCCCCCCGACGGATGGCCCTGTTGGGTCTGAGAGTCGGACAGATAGGAGGGCGGGAAGGAGCCCTGGGGGCTGCAGCTGTGGCTGTAGAGGTCCGGCCCGCTGAAGGAGGGCAGGGAGGTCGGGGTGGCGGGACGGCAGGAGAAGTCGTAGAGGTCCGGGAACTCGGCCTGGGCCTCCAGCTTGGGTTCGGGGGCGTGTCGTTTACAGGAGTGGCCGTGTCCGGGGCCGTGGGCGTGGCCCAGGCGGGCGGAGGGGCAGGGCCCGTGGGGCATGTGGTGGCCCGAGGGGCCCATGGGACTGTGAGGACCCTCCCTGTCCATCTCCGCCATGTGCTGCTCCCTCAGGGACATGACGGAGACGCCCAGGGCGATGTCCGGCATGAACTCCCTCATCACAGGCTCCATACCCATCTGGATGAAGACAGAAACACACGTTCATTACATCAAATCAACCACCCCCCCCCCCGAGGTGACCCCGGCCCCGATCCGCTCAGTAGTATTTGACTGAACGTGCAAGGGCAACCCACACAGCGGGAAAACACTCACCGCCTGCTGCTCTGAGACCAGCGCCCGGCCCATGGCCTGGGGCTTGGCGCAGTCGGGGGGCTGGGGGCGAGGCACGGAGGAGTACTCTGAGCTGCCATGCTTGACGGGTGCATGGCGCTGGTGCAGGGTGCGGTTACAGGGGTAGGAGAAGGAGCGGGTGGGGGTGGGCATGGGGACACGGGGGCGCCAGGCCGCCTTGAGCTGGGCGTGGCCGGGCGTGGCGGGCGGGTGGTAGGGGGGCGGCGGAGGAGGTAGAGGAGGGTGGAAGCTAGCCAGCCCCTCCAGCTCTGTGAACATGCTGTCCATGGCCGGGCTGCTGTTTACCCGACAACGACCCACCTGGCGAAGGGCCAGGATCGGACTCTCATCTCCAAACCTTTCATCGGGGAAGAACTTGTAAGGGTTCTAGGGGAGGACAAAACACAAAAAGAAAGAAAAAGAAATGTAACAATCGCCTTTACCCCAATCACCTAGCCTTCCTTGTGCACACGCCACCTCGCCAACAATCCGTCTCTCTGACGGATTGAAGCGGCCCTCTCATGGGACCCCTGAGCGAGCCTGTAGGCCGGGCTGCATCCGACCGCCTCCTACCTGAAGCAGCTCTGTGGCTCCATCAGCAAGGCCAAACTCCCGCAGCACGCGGAGCTGCAGCTCGTAGCTGACGGTGGCCCCCTCGCCACAGTTGAGGGCGTAGGCCCTCTGGACCTGCTCCGTGTGCCTGAGCTCCTGCAGCCTCCGGATCATTTCCTTCACCACGGACAGCCGGGGCACTGAGGAGAACACACAGGAGGTCAACACACAGGAGGTCAACACACAGGAGGTCAACACACAGGAGGTCAACACACAGGAGGTCAACACACTGCCAGCATTACGTTAAGACATTAGATGGAATAATGAACACCCGCCTCAAAATGGATGTGTATTGAATCAAAAGGGTGTGTGTGTGTAGTTATCCTCCTAATTTATACATGGCTTCAGGTTCATTTTTAGCCCTTCAGAAAGCCAGCTGATTGCTAATGCATGAGGACGAAGTGGGCCGAGCGGCGCTGCCGCTAACACACTCACTCATCCTGGCACCCTTCACTCTGCAGGCCACAGTACCTGGGATCTCATTAGCCACCACGGTGGGAGCGGCCGTCTGGTTGCCGGCCATTGGCTGGTGGTTGATCATGTGACAGCACTGCGGCACCGCGTTGTTGACCATGTACAGCGTGTCGGGGACGTTAGACATGCGGACCAGACGCAGACGCACCAGGTCCGTCTGCTCCACCATCATCTCGTCCAGGACGGACTGCGGGCAGACATGGGGACCGGGGGGGAAGAGTTACGACGGGGGGCCGAGTGATTGTGCAGAGTGATTAGTCAGTCGGTACTCAAATAATACGCCAAACGCCAACACAATACAGATGTATCATCCCAGCGCTTGTAAATTATGAACTGGACATGTGAATTTATGAATGGCCATAATAATAGTGCCTGGCCTCTGCGTGGGAACATCCATTAGCTTGCAAAACGCCCGCGCTGCTTCCTGCCTCCCGGCATGAATCACAGGTGAGCGAGGCCTACCTTGGCCTCCTCCACGTAGGGGGAGAACAGGCGGGGGCGCAGGTAAATGCCGGCGTTCTTCTGGCGCAACCAGGAGTTGGCCTTTCCCCCCTCGGCCGTGGGCAGCATGTCTGAGGGAGGGGTGCTGATGAGACCTCTTTTAAGCTGGGAGGAGAGGAGAGGGCAGAGGTCAAGTCTCTATTCATGAAGGCCCCCTGTGACCAAAGTATACCTCAAAACTAAACCAAGTGAGTTACAAATCTGAATATTTCTTTGAGCAGGTATCGAAATGGCAGTTTTACAATCGAATAACCAATTTTGCAGTTAAATATTTTGGTAAAACACAAACATTATTGCACTGTGGCCCATATTAAGATTCAGGCCTATGCGTAGATGCTGATGGTTCCAGTGGCAACAACCCCCCCCACCGCACAAAAGGACAGTTTTAGGTCAGATTTAGAGCTATTTGAATGTCATTTATAAGAAAAGTCTTGGCCATCCGTCAGCTATTAGTGTGCCTCTGCCTCTGCATGATACAATTCAGATTGTAGACCGCTCCTGGCTAATGTCATACCAATCAGGGCATCTCTTCCCTGATTGGTTAGGAGGGAGCAGACAGGGAGGGGAGGTTGTTTGGTTGTTTAGTTTCAAAACCGTTCTCTCTTCTGCTGTCTATCTTTACAAGTGTTGAATCGTATCTGCAGCAGCTTCAACATACAGTTAAGAAATGAGTAAAGAAATGAGTAAAGAAATGAGTAAAGAAATGAGTTAAGAAATGAGTAAAGAAGTGGTCTGCGCCGAGTACGAACCGCGTCAGAGAGTACGTCGCTGTTGGCAGGCAGGATGTGCTCCGTCCTGACGAAGGGCAGCAGCGCGGAGAGGATCTCCTTCAGCTCCTCCACATCCAGGTCCCTCCGCTTCACGCCCCTCTTGTTGACGCTGTGGGCCGTGCCGCTCAGCAGGTTGGGCTCTGGGTGAACCCAAACACATCGGCGTGTCATTCATCCGCCGTTACCTTCTTCTCCGGGAAGTTTTGCCCTTACATCCGACAACAAAGTATAATCTTGGGAATGCTTCAAATCTCTGTCCCAGTGTTCAGAAGGCGTCGCCCATACATCTGGTACAAACGCTGAGTTCAAAGTGCACCCCGATACGTTTACAACAGGTGCTCCAGGAGCCCTGAACAAACCGCTTTGAAGGTCTTTCTGGTTTCCACCTTCAGGGGGGTGGAAGGCATCCTTTTATAGGGGCTTTTAAGTGTGTTTGGAGGCTCTGGTAACAGGGTAATTTTCTTAAAGCCTTTAGGGGTGTGTGTGTGTGCGTGTGTGTGTGCGTGTGTGTGTGCGTGTGCGTGTGTGTGTGTGCGTGTGTGTGTGTGCGCGCATGTGGGGGTGCTCAGGGGGTAATTATAGCATGTATTATCTTACCCCTGTCTGCCATCCTCTTAATAAGCTGCTGCTCGCCCCACTTAACAACGTACTTGAGAATGTCCTGTTCGCTCGCCTGTGAATGAGACCAGGAAAGGCAGAGAGAGAGAGAGAGACAGAGAGAGTGAGAGAGAGGGACAGAGACAGAGAGAGACAGAGACAGAGAGAGTGAGAGAGAGACAGAGAGAGTAAGAGGGACAGAGACAGAGAGAGAGACAGAGACAGAGAGAGAAAAGAAAAAAGAAAAGGTAGAGATATAGATATATATATATAAAAATGAGAAGGAGCTTTTATGAGGACAAGGTTAGACAGGAAGGGGTCAAGCACAAGCGGTGGAATGAGGATAGTGCATGATACTCCAGTGTGTTGTGAATGAGGATAGTGCATGATACTCCAGTGTGTTGTGAATGAGGATAGTGCATGATACTCCAGTGTGTTGTGAATGAG
>JAOPJO010000124.1:8842082-8860051 GCA_027123675.1 Molva macrophthalma | reverse complement strand
ACACACACACACACACACACACACACACACACACACACACACACACACACACACACACACACACACACACAATATAAACATTAACAAGACATAGACGGCTTATGGTTGTTTATTTACATCCAGACTAAAGAAAAAGCGAGGAAGTTTGAAAAGTTTGTGGAGGATAATGAAGGGAAGCGACGCCGGGCTGTGAAGAAATACCAAACTGCGCGAGAACAGAATACCCTGATGAAGCGGGAAATTGAAGACAAAGTCCAGCAGCTGATGCAACTTAAAGTCAGGTGAGACCTCGAAAATCCACCTCCATATAATGAGATTACGCCTGTTGGATAACGCTTTCCATTTGCCGTGCCTCTCTCCATATAGGCAACAGGAATTAAAAGACAGGGTGGCAAAATACAAAATCTACGAGGACTACTTGATGAAATTGCTAGACTATCTTCCTGAAAGTAAGTTGAACCATCGGTGATCAAGGACCGCCTGTTTACATCATCAACAGAATTGCGAGTGAGTGGTGACAGTGTTCAATTGTGTGAACCCGTCACCACAGGTTACCTCGACTATGGGACTGAGTCTCTGATAATGCCGCTCATTCGCCGCCACGAGACGCTGTCCGTCACCAACCAGGCCCTGGAGCAGCGTGGGAGGCAGCTGGTCCAGGAGCTGGAGCAGGGCCAACGACACCTAGACCTCCACAAGCAGCAGCACAACACTGACCAGCTGGTTGGGACCAATTAGAATGAGGAGATCGTTATGTACACATGATCCATGGGTACATACTTACTACTCACTACTAAAACTATGTCTCTTCTTGGTGTGCGTGTGCGTGTGTGTGTGACAGATGACCAATAGGGACCTGTCTGAACTCCAGAGCCAACGGGACATGCTGAGAGAGCAGAACAAGCAGCGGGAAATGAACCTGCTCATGGACCAAGGCCATCAGAGAGACCAGGTAGGGTTTCATTTGGTTATGCTCTCCATAATGTCATCTTCAAGAGGTATGGATTGAAACCAGTCTCTCTCCCTCTCTCCTTCTCTTAACAGGTTGAAGAAGTGGCGAGCCTGCTCATTGCTATTAGGAACCTGGGAGAGCAGTGCTATTTAAATACATATGGACCTCTGGAGGACATGGACTTGTTAAGAATGATGGACATGGTCAAGGTAAGGACCCATGGTATACGTTTGATCAATATTGTTGTTATAATAATAACTTCTTATTTTTCATCATTATCCATTTATTTTACTTCATTGTCATTTCAGGAGTACATACTAGAGACGAGAGACACGGAGAGGAAAGCAACAAGACTAATGGAGTATGGAACTCGAGTGACCAGTGGCACAGACTTAACAGCAGCATTAAGCCAAGGAGCAGCACCCTCAGTCAAAAACAGCAATAGTAAAACACAACTTAAAAGTCCAAGCAAATTTAGCCAAAAGAGTGGAATATCTACTTGATAAAGTCGTTTCTTCCTTCAATAGACTCTAATGGTTGGACTCCATAAGATGGAAAGAATATTTAGCTTATTCGGATAACTTTATTCATCTTTGGGGATTTTGTTTCTATAACAATAGCTTTGCTCAAGATATACACAATACAATAATTGTAAGTACAAATGATGAAGCAAAAAGGTATGGTAAGGCAATACAAATATGGAAATATGTGAATATGTACAAAAAATGTATAGTAAATAAACCACCTATCACAACCACCTATCAAATTTTTCCAAAATGTCCCTACTCAACTCCTCTGTCACACTTTATGCAAAAAAAAATCATTTATATCTCTCCCTTACTATCCAAACTTTTATGGAATGACTCAAAACTTGTATTTAAACTTTTACTCCCACTTACACACCAATGGGATTTGTCTCTGTGTTCTAGAATCGTGTTGTGTACACAACTTAATCTATCAAAATATATACTGTCACTACTCCCACAATATATATACCCCACAGACATATTACACAACTAAATGTTCAGTGCCTTGCAGTGATTGCTCATCTCAATTTCAAGTAATGGTGTTTTTCACTTTTTACGAAAGATAACTTTAAATGTTCTCCACATACACACACATTTCAATCTAAAAATTGTTTGTAACTTAAAAAAAGAACAATTCTCTAACAATTTTTAAACCTAAAACACCTTAACAACCATCTAGAACACCATATACACCATCTACAGCCACCTAGCACCACCTAGAACACCCTAGCAACAACATAGACCACCCTAGCAACCAAAACACCCAAGAAGCCACCATAAAACTACAGCACTACTTCACTTGCCCCTTCTGTACATTTCCAATATACAAGGTACTAAAAACTTTTTCAGCAAGCTGCGCACCACAATTTATTGTGATATCTATAATATCTATAATATTATTTGTAGACATACATCTAGTTGATATTTTGTAGAATGTAAATCAATGTAAGCCCATATATGTATATTGATCCACAATGAAAAAAGTGTTGTAATCATTTATGTAACAATATGGTATTGTTTGGTACTGTCCATTTTTACTGTATATTATTTCAGTTGAGGCCCAACCTAATCAGGCAAATGTGTAGGTTTTGTGCAGTATGACAATTAATATAAGTCGATTATAAGAATTTGTCCGGTCTCCGACAATTAATGTGTACTGTACCTTTAACACAAGCACGTGGTAGTTCTAAATATCCGGTTCTTGGTGGATAATTTGTTTCAAAACATTAGGAATGTCTCGACAGTGTTATACCAAACAAGATTTTACCTGACAGTTTTTGTATGTCCTGTCTCACAGTTCATATGTCGCTAACTTGTTGTACCACAATAGCACATCACAAGTAAATAATTAGTTGACCGTTGTAACAAAACATTCCGAGTATGGTATGTAGCTTTGGTTGTTCTTGTGTTCTGCGTGGCTTGTCGTTGTCTATCTGCGGATGATGGAACCACCGAGCTTCGTGTCAGGCCGAGAGGACATTTCATCGGTGTTCCTTGAGCAAACGCCGGATGACAAACATAATGTACGCTACATCTACGGTTGGGTTGCTGTACTCAAGGAAGGGGGTCGTAGTGAAAGCAATCTGACCTGTACCTTCTTTTCAGGATTTAAGCAACCAGTATGCTTACGTAAGAAAAATTCGTGGGGATGGAAATTGCTTCTACCGTGCCTTCTGTTTTGCATACCTGGAATCAATTCACAAAAACGACAGGATTTTGCAGAGGTCAGCCCTAAACATAATAAGCACAGCGTAACAGATTTCTTTAATTGGCTATATTATCAAATAGGTTGACTTACCCTTTTTTGGTTTCAATTGCAGATTCAAGGTTAGACTAATGAAGAGCAGAGGAGAGCTGTCCTCTGCAGGATTTGATGAGACTGCCTTCAATGGTCACCTGAATAAAGTGAATTAGCAGTGCTTTATGTTTCAAAATATGATTAAGCCTTTATTCTTGTGTTATCACTTCAAGTGAGTTTTTAGTTATAAATAATTCTAGCGTGACAAACCGATACCCCTTTCTCTTTAGGTCATAGCCGTTGTGGAACAATGCCAGGCAGATGAGAAAGAAGAGACATTGCTCACACTCTTCAATGAGCAATCCACTTCTGACAGCGTCGTGCAGTATCTGAGACTGCTCACGTCAACCTACCTACAAAACCATGCAGACTTCTTCTGTAACTTTGTTGAAGCACCTTGCCTGAAAACCTACTGCAAACAAGTTAGTAACAGTGTTGCTGCCCTCTTGTGACCGAGTAGTGCAAATAATTTAGATGTAATAATAATGTATATCAATTACATTGTTTTACTGCTAACCGGGCCATGAAATCCAAAATGTCTTTCTTTTAGGAAGTAGAGACGATGGCAATGGAATGTGATCACGTAGACATCTTGGCTCTATTGAAGGCCCTGGATGTTGGGATCCACGTAGTTTCCATGGAGGGCCACAACCATCGGCTGGTTAACCACATCATTCCAGAGGGGGCAGAGCCATCTCTCCATCTCCTCTACCACACCTCCCACTACGACATACTCTACCTGCGTTCCAAACTCTGACCACTGTTATCCACTAAAGACTCCACCCACCTCAGGGCTGTTCATTGGATTAATAAACATCAAAGGGTTTAAGAAAAAGTCATCGACAATTGCCTTTCATACCATAATGTAATTGTACAGCGATTGTAAAACATACAGAGATATAATTTTGCACAATGTTGTCTTTAAAAAGTTGTTTCAAATATTCTTGGACATAAAACTAATTTCTCATGTGACAATGTCCGCAAATAAAACTGTTTTCGTCAATGCTCAATGCTGCTGCGCTTTCTTCTGTCTTGGTTTCTTGGGCTGTTTTGAGACGCTGGTGATGGCGGACTCCACACCTGCACGAGGCATCACGGGCAGGGAGAGCTTGCCCATCTGGGTGGGGTACTTGGTCCTGATGTGGTGCTTGAACACTGGCTGCGAGAGCAAGTACTTCAAGTGCTTCTTCATGCCCTTCACCATCTTCTGCTGCTGGCGGTCCTCATGTTCGTCTCTGTGTCTGCCTGAAAGACAAAAGGACGGTAAATTAAAAACACATTCAAAACACGGCGTGCATGAGATGCATTTATTATTAAGAAATGTAATGGTACCCATCAAAACGTCATCATCCAAGTCTACTTCCAGGGCCTCGGCTGCTTGTCTGAACCAGGAGTTATGACTCTTCTCTTTGCCGTTATGGAACTCTATCTTCTCAATTTGTCTGGCCAAGCCCACCCTCTCCTGCGCAAGGAAACCAATATTATATTAAACGAACACAACATGTCACTGCAGAAGAACCAACAACAACCAATGTCAATAGAAGTCACCTTGATGGCATCCATGCATTTGGTCTGTACTGGGAACATGGAGACCTCTTCTTCATCCTTTCCAAGAGACTTGTAGATCTTCTTGAAGTTGAGCATATCATCTGGACTTATTAGGAGCAAGCTCAGACCTTCTTTGGTGGCTCTTGCTGTCCGACCGCTCCGGTGAACATAAGTCTCCGATGTCCTTGGAACCTGGCATGTACAGGATGTTATTATTTAAATCAACGGCTAATTAACGTCTGAAGGTCTTCTCTTTTGAGTTGGAGACCTAATTGATATCCAACAATGCTGAATATGTACACACTTATGACCTTCCTTTTATCCATAAATGGTAGCATCTTAAGGCGGCCTATTTATTACGTGAATGACTTGAAAAATATTCAAAGTAGATCTATTTGAATGTGACGTGTACCTGGTAGTGAATCACATGCTGAACATTGGGGATATCCAGTCCTCTGGCCGCCACATCAGTCGTCAAAAGAACACAACTGGAAATGCAATGATCAAAAAAGTTACTCCTGAATAGCCAGACAAAGCATACAAAATAATGCTGAGAATCTATTATAATAAATGCTCTGAGCAGCAACCTCAAGTATAGAATATGTTACTAATCGAATTGTGGGTACAAATAACAAGTCAACAACTCACCTCTCCCTCTCAGCAAATCTCTCCAGGTTTTTGAGGCGCTGCTTCTGGTGCATGTTGGCGTGCAGAGGCAGCGGTGTGCAGTCCAAGATGACCAGTAGACAGTTGAGCCTCTTGATGCAGTCAATGCTGTTGGCAAACACCATGGTGCGTCCGGGATACTGCAGCAGGAAGTAGTAGAGGAAGAAATCCTTGTCGTCCTTGTCACAGTGGATCTGAGTCTCCGTCAGCGTCTCCACGGTCGCCTCCTTCCTGGTCAGATCGATGACTTTTGGCTTGGACTTGATCCCCACTTTCCGCATGAGGATCTCCAGCTTGCTCCTGTGGTCCAACCTCCGCTTTTTCTGCAGGAGCCGTGAAGGTACGCTGGGGGCCATGGTCAGGGTGGCGGAGAACACAAACATCTGCCGCTTGGGGTTGAAATAGGTGGTGCTCAGCATCTCCAGTATACCCTCCAGTTCGGCAAAGTGGCCACGCTCTACCATGCGGTCAGCTTCATCGATCACAAGGCACCTGGTGAAGGATTGTCAGGTCAGGTCAATAGTTACCAGTACCTCATCAGTGGTGATGAGAAGTGGGTGGGGTGGAGGTTTGAATTGGGACTTACTTAAGGTGTCTGAGGCTGAGCAGATGCGGGTGTCCCTCCCTGATCAACTCCCACAGACGTCCTGGAGTCGCAATGACGATCTCTGGCTGGCGCTTGAGCATCCGGGACTGTTTCTGTTGCGACATTCCACCAACGATTATAGCCGTCTTTATGTCTGCAAAACGGGCAAATATAGTTTTCAATACAATCAGCGGTGAAATACTTCAAACTCTTGCAAAGACGAAAGAGAAGACTGAAATTCTTACCAGTGAATTTTGCGACTGCGTCAATATGATGTTTGACCTGGACCGCCAGCTCCCTTGTTGGGGTGATTACCAGTCCAAGCAGAGGGCGATACCGGCTTCCAGATGGGTTTTCTTCGGCAGTATTTTCAAAGTCAAATTCGACATTGTCAATGACCTTAACACATCCCATTTTTCCATCGTCCTTCTCATCATCAGTGAGGTCTTCTCCGATGTCATCCTCATCTTGTCCTGCGAGGTCTTCGTCGTCCTCCTCCTCCTCCGTAGCCTCAGTGTTTGGCTCCTGCGAAGTCACGGAATACGCATCATCCCCCGTCTCGGCATCAGGTACGACCGGACTCTCTGTCTGCAGGTCAGAGGTGGGCGCCTCGACATCATCTTGCTCTGGAGGGCTCTTCTTCCACTCCAGGATGGTGTGGATCATAGGGATGGCAAAAGAAAGGGTTTTGCCGCTTCCTGCAATTAAAGCACATGCTGAGTATAGTGTTTAGTGGGTATACACAAGCCAAATACATATACCTGATTATATTAGCTTTGGGTATACATTTTCAAACTGGACCTCACCCGTCTCGGCAGCCCCCACTATATCCATGCGGTCTCTAATAGCGGAGGGCAGTGCCAGGGCTTGAATAGGTGTTGGTGAGGAAAACCCAAGGTAGCAAAGTGCCTTTAACACGGGTGCTGGAACAAACAGGTCCTTCCAAGCGCTCACATCCATGTTTCGGTTGCTGGAGCCAGACATTGCAGCATTGGTCCAATTCTTTGTCTGTTTTTTAGTGAGCTTTTTCGGTTTGTCCTTAGATGGTTGTTCGTTTGGCAGAACATTAACCTCAACCTCTACTTTATGCTCTGGCAATGTTTCAGGTTTTGCCTCCGTTGCCTTTTGCTTCTTTTTCTTGTTCTTTTTTTTCTTTTCAATCTTTGTCTCCACTTCTGACTGCACATCATTTTTTGAATCTGCACCTCCAGAGCCCTCTTCATTAGAAGCTCCATCCTCTGCCTTCTCCTTACTAACCAGTACCTGATCATCTCCAGCAGCATCAACAGAAATAATCTCAGGCTTGGCATCTTTAGAAACTTTACCCTTTTTGGTTTTCTTTTTTCCTGGTTTATCTGATGTTTTGGTTGTCTCTTTGTCTCCATCACCCTCCATGACAAGTTCCTCGTCATTCTGCTCCGTCTCACTAGAGTGTCGTTTCCGAGCTTTCTTTTCTTTTTTAACTACGTTTGAGGCAAGACTCTGAGAATCTACCAAACTGTAATCCGCCAGCTCCTCGAAACACACCAGGCCGCCCATCCCCTCATCGGAAAATATACTGGGGTCGAGATCTACTGCTTTCCATTTACCCTTTATATGAATTCCCCTATTATCCGACTTTTTTTTTGGAGTGAAGAATTTACGTTTGTTTTTCATCGGAGCACCCCTTTGTGTCTTCATTTTCCTAAAAAGAAAAAAGACAAATTTGATTGACTCGATAATGAGAAACACAGCAACATTGTGGTGAAAGAATATGTAATGACTACCTCATGTTTGCTAGTTCGCTACTATTAGCTTAGTTCGTTGCATGTCCTGAAAATGTGATCTAACATTACACATTTTGATTCGATTCTACTGATCGGGTAAATTCTAGATAATAACAAGAATAATACATTAAAATGAACACAAGTAACTTACCTTAAACGCTGAAATTCTTGTTATGAAGGCTGCTAAAGTTGACTACTCACATGTCATCAGAGCGCAGCCATTACAACGATGGTCACGTGATATACAAAACTTTATTAGTCCCCACAACAGCACAGAGGGTCTCGCAAGTATTTATTCCCTTATGCTTGTATTCTTCTTATACAAGCATGGTTTTTATGTGCACCTTTTAAGTGCTTTTAACTATAAATGTGATTTTAGTGGTTGGTATTGATTTAGAGGTAATAAGGCACAGAGCAGGATACATTTGTGGAAATATCTTTAATATGGAATAATATTCAAGATGATTAAATGTTCAAATGATTTATCACCCTAACTCCCCCCCCCCCCCCACAGTATATTTTGTAACTTATCTAAGCATCCATTTTTAAAAGCAAACATCATTACTGCTTTGTGGGGTTTATGACCCTGCCCATGAAAATTAAACAGTTTGTATCCTCATGGTAAATGAAAAAGAAGAAGGGTCTGTTGATGGTGAAGGTCATCGGCATAGAGTATGCTGTAATACCAACTGTTGTTCCGGCTGCTGCGGTGGTTCCAATCTCATCCACCTCTATCCCGGCCTTATGCAGCACCTGCATCACGTAATGTTAAGCTATATTACCACTCATTTCATATATAGAACCATGTGCTATATTGATAACAAACTCACCTCTGTCACTTTGATGCCTTTGTTTTTGGACAACCTTGTGAGATTTGCTGCAGTATTAAAGATAGTGGAAACACCCATACTTGGAAGAAGGTGGTGCAGGGAATACGATTGCTCCATTTTGAATTTGGGCATTTGAACCTCCAGTTTACTAGTACAAATGACACCATACACAGCATTTAGATGAGTGTGAATACTGCTTAGTTCTTTTTATGTAATCTGCTCCTGTCATTCAACTTTTTGACGTTATATTTACGTTTTCCAGAGCTTTCTGACCCACGACTGGAATCTCTCCGCGGTGATCTCATCATCAATCAAGGTGTAGTCCATGTCTTTGTTGGGCAGGAGGATCAACATGGCAACACCATCTCTATATGGAAGCTTCAACATTTTGGCTCCAAGGGGTATGTCTTCAGCTGTGTAAAACTTATCTTCTAAAACCATCATAGGCACCTGCACAACGTTATAGTTATCAATGTAGAATGGGGCATTTCTTGTGTTATTGCGATTAAAAGGCACATTCCATTCCCCTGTTTGGAAAGAAAACCACAGTGTTAGTTTGTTCATTGTAGGGGCAAAGAAAAAATACTATATTTATACCTATTTTTCTAAACTGGAGAAAAGGCACATTTACCTTGAAAGAAAATAGTGTTGATCAACATGAGCTGGGTGAGTGGATCCAAGCTGGTTAACAATTCAGTCACTTTGTTCCCAGTCTTCTGGCTGATGTACTCATTAATGATATCGATACTGGCTTCTGTGTCTGTTAAGTTAACATGAATGATGTCGGCGCCGAAAAACATCTTGATCGCCTTACTGAACTTTGTCTCAATCTCAAACCCCTGAGAAAGAAACAGAGCAGTGCTCTGATCCAGCTTCATTGAGGCATTCTGGGTTACGTTTCCATAGAGATATTGGAATAGTTGAGGAATGAATTCTGGCTGACCAACCACCTCCAACCCCTCTAGATTGAAGCCCTTTAATATTTCATCTCTAGTGATGCCATCGGTAGCCAAAGACAGGGTGGCGAAAGCAGTCGTGATGCTTAGCGGTGACAAAAATACGTTGTTGTCATGAAAACTTGATATTCTTCTGTAGAGGTTCATAGAGAAGTCCATATTCTTGAAAGCGAGATCTTGTATGCTTGCACTGGGTAACAGGATCTGCGCAAGGGTCCGGGTGTACAGATAGGTACACATAACTAAATATAGATGGAAGAAAAGCACTATGCTCATTTTCGGGCTCACCATTGTTTTCTTTGGAAAGGTTCAACTCAACCTGAAATGTTAAAGATTAATATGGAAGAACGTTAAAAATAGTCTAACCAAATGGTAAATTGTTTTTGTCAAATACAATAATAGATTGCATCGAAATACATAGGCCTACCGTTCAGACTTGGAAATCAACAAAACATAATGTCCAAAACCCCAATCTACTATTTGGGGATACAAAGTGCAAGTTTTGAGGGTTAAATATTAACCACGGGAGGAACCTCAATGTGGATTTAGATGATGTGAACCCATTTCAATAAATTATTTTTTCAAACAAAGTGAACAGTAGAACACAAGATACTTATGGAGTCAGTGTCACTTTAATAACATACAAAATTAAAATGGATGAATACAGGAAGTTGCTGCAGCCATAACATGAATAATGTATACCAAAACGGATTATTTTAGTACCAAAGAATGTGAGTAAGTGAAAACGATGCAATCATATAAAACCAAACAACGCTGTATACTGCAAATCTTGCATATGCAGTTCCAAACCAGAGAAGCAACACCCAAATAAATCCAAAAGAAAATAATAACAGTGATGGAATCACCCAAGAAGTCAACGAACCCACACTATGTGGTTGATTTGAAGGAGGCAGACCGAGGGAGGTCTACGCTGTGAGGGGGCGTGACCTCATGTCACACAGAAATACATATTAACAAAACAGTGTTTTGCCACAATCAAAAGGTTAGACCTAGCTAAGAAAAAAACAATCAGAATAAAACCTCCAGAAATGCAATTAGTTCATAAGTATTTGTACAGCCCCAGATGTTAATGAACAATGAAACCATAATCGTAGTTCTTTGGAATGACACTATAGGAGTTAATAAACAATTTGATGAATTGATTTGACAGATAGCGCTCACACCAAGTGGTTATTGAAGTTATTCTCCAATTACCTGAACAACCGAGAAATGATTTAAAGATGATTAATTATGCTACCCCTCATAACTAACAAAGTCTTAATACCCTACTTAGGTGCTCTTCAAGAAAGCCCAGAGATACTGCTGCACACGAGAAGCATTATGCTTGTTGCATTACACCACTGAAATGATGTGAACTTCAGACACAGGACACAACACCACCAAGCACCCGGGACTCCAGAAAAGGCTTGACCCAGTTTACCTGAAACATCTTCTTAGTAACTTCCATAAGACGGGAAGGTGTCTAATATCTAACCATCAAGCCTTAAGTTGCTTTACACCCAATTTAATTGTAGTTTGATTCATCTTGGACCCAAAACAACTTTGTAAAACCAACATGTTTTTTTTGTGTTTGTTTTGTCTGCACAATCTTTGATAAGCGTGTGGATTGCCAACATAAGCCTACAGTTCAAAATGCCTGCGCCACACTGGGACCAAGCTGCGTATTACAACAATGCAGCTGCTCTATGGACAACAAGCCCCGTTCGACCACACATGCGGCTCCGCCGGCCAACCCGGCAAAGCTTTCATCCGATTTAGAGATTGCAACTCTAACTGACGAGCTACCATAACGAGACGCGCCTCTAGACCACGCCCACCTCAGAACACACTTGAAATACTTTACATCCTACATTTTGCAGTGGATGTTTTTTTATAGTCGATTAATACAATCTGCAGAATTAATAAGTTGGTTTTCTGTGGGCGTAACAGTAGAAGCAGGCAGGTAGGTGTGGGGTTAGAAGTTGTGGTAACCAGTATGTCTGAACACATCTTATATAGAAATGGTAGCTTTTCTTTCAGTCTTTTTTACTTGACCCTGACCAAAACCCAATCTTAGTGGTACTGATGGCTATCAATGCATCCCTTGTGGATGGTTTGTTTCAAATTGAATTTGTTTTATAGCATAGAATAGAATACTTGTGATATAACTAACAAATTTAAATTATCTTCCATTGGTTGTAACTTGGCTGTAGGATAAACCCCAGGGATCAATACAGCATAGCTAATAGGCAATTAGATTAAGGTAGATAGGCAATTCAACTTTTGTCTTTTGTTACTTTAAGAATAAATGAATCCTTCCATTTTTTGGTGCTGGCCAAAATATAATTCCTGTAGATTTAAGTTCCTTCTGACCACTTTCTAAATTTTGGTTGATTGCAGATAACTTCTCATATCCTAAAAATCCCCAAGTTATATCATACCAGCTTCCACCACTGTTAAAAATGTCAGGAGCTCCGTCCCCAGTGCCCTTTTCTTCTGAGGAGTAGCCACTCGGCCTCCCTGGGGCCCACAGAGCTCCCACAATTGTACACTATCTGCAAACAACCAAGTTTTCCTTTTACAATACTTTTTATTTTAAAAAAAGTGTTTTCCTGACTTCTTAAATAAACACTACCCCCACCCATTGAGAATAGTGAGGATAAACAAAACAATAAAAATTTGGATATTGAAGGCGTTATGGTAAAAAAGGTCCTTACAGACTTGGTTTCACTGCATCAGAGTTCTGTAATCACCATTTTTCCAGCCTCAGTGCCAGGTTAGACTGAGATTAGTCCCGCCTCTGCCTTCTCTCTTTCTCATTCTTCTTCTCTATAGCTTGTCAGCGACTTAACCAGGGAAACTGTGTCAACCTTCTGGCTGGCCGCGTGGTCACATGTGCAAAAGGTTAGAGGAAGGAGCGAAGCTGCTCCTGGATGTGGTCGCCACTCCAGGCAGCTGGTAAACAACGTAGGCCACTAGAAGAACATCTGCCACCACTCCTCACTGGCTGGGTTTGCTTTGTGGACTCCCTTCAGTACTTGCTTCACTACTCTTCGAACCTTGAGGAGGGGGAAGAAAACCAAAAGTGGTTTTATAAATGAAACGGTAATAGTCGTTTTACATTACTATGCAAGAGAAGCATGCCGGCTTCCTTACCTGAGCTACACGTCAGTTTACCCTCTGCTTGCAAAGGAACAGTGGGTGGCTGCTGAGATTGCCTATGAAATCAACAAATAGTTTGTGAACTACATAAAACAGCCTAGATACACATGGCCAACCTCCATTTCCAGTGTAGATGTTGGACTCACCGGTCAAAGTAGGCTTGCCTCCTTCTCCTCAGCTCCTCCGCGGTCAGCGCTTCACTCTGGCTGCCTCCAGGCCCTGCTGAACTACCGGAGGTCTGGCCACCGGCCTTCACGTTCACCACTTTAGTCTCTGAAGCAGCATTGCTCATAACTGATCCTGTACAAAAATTGTAAACACTTTCTTGAATATTTGTTCGCCCCCTAAACATTGACTGACCTAAGTTATCCATTGCCCACTTAATTTGATCTTTTATTAGACATTTCTCATTAGACATTAGACATTTCTGGCACAGAGACTTTGCCTAGATAGATTAATGAGGATGTTTAGTCATAAGGGCAAGTTGGAATTCATCTTTTATAATTAATAACACACCAACAATGTTATTGATGGTGTGTTATGGAATGTTGAAATGTTATGTCTGAGCACTAAGAGCCAGTGCATAAACCTCAACAGAGGAACCACATTTCCCACCATCCCCTCAAAAGCAGAAATACATTGAATCCTTTAGTGAACTGATCCGGTACCCTGCATGCTGAGCTGTATGGCCCTGCGAAGGTCGGCCTCCTCATCCTCCACCTCCATGTCCTGTTTACTGAGTGCCAAGGCCTTCTTCAGCTCCTCCTCGTCTTCATCCACTACCTCATCCTCCACAGCCATGGCGGTCTCCGGCTGGCTCTCAGCAACCGATCTACCGCTCAGAGTAGTAGCCATCGGCAGCGGCTTGGATGAAGCCATTGCCAACGCAGAGCTGATTTGGGACAATAAGAAATGCTGCAGGAACTTGGGAGCAGCGGCTAAAATGTTGGGAATGGCCTATTTGAATGGCATATTCATACCTTTGACCACTACTAGACTGAGCTTCATCCTCTCCGATTAGCCTGGGGCGCTGCTGCTGCTGCACTCTCATAAGGCCCAGGATCTGCTCTGCCTCACACTCGGGCAGATTTCCTCGGATTACAAATATGGAATAACCTGCGAAAAGAAGTTGGTTCAAGGGTTCCTTTCTTTATGAAGCATCAAGACACTGGTACAAAACGTGGAGCGAAGTTTTAGTTTTTTTACCTTCCTGTTGTAACTGGGCGAGGAAGAGGGCTAGATAGGTATCGGAGATCAGCTCTGGCCCAGTCAACAGTGAGTTCAGATTAAACCACTGCAATGGAATGTACAGCCAAACGCCATCATTGATGAAATGTAGACAACAAAGATTTGATTTTACCATTGGCAAATACCACTTCAGATGCTCATACCTGTTGTCCAAGTTTACGTATTGTGAACCAGTGCTCCTTGTAGTTGCAAATAAAGGCCTTCTCATCTCTGCAGCATTTAAAAAGAAAGGAAACACATCACATTTAGACCAAAGTGTAAATGTTCCAACCACATAATTAAGGATACTGTGCTGCACGTGTAAATCCTATTAAAATGTTTAAAACAGCTCTTACATAGGATTAATCATTAGGGTCTGGTATTCCCTGCTGTTGAAGAGGATTAACTCCAAGCCCCAGACTCCAAGTGCATTGCTAATAACCTGGAGGATATTGGAGAGAGATTAATTATTTACCCAAGTTATAACTCTTAACTTGTGCTAAGAGGGTTTGTTTTGAACTAGAAACTGTTTAACATTGAGTGGGGAGCCTCACTTGTATCGAAAAGAAACCACTGTCATCCATGTTTCCAGAAGGTTGCTACAAACATAAAAATCAATTTAAGTAACAATTGCTATATTCCATTTTTAAACACAAATACAGGCAAATCGTTGGGTACATGTGCCCCGTATTGGCTTAACTACCTGTAGAAAGGTCCTATACTCTTCACTGGCCATGCCCCCTTCTGCCATTCTCATCCTTTCCTCTTCATCCAGCTGATGAGCGATTGATGACAGGTCCACGGGGGTGAAATACTCACCTTGCAGCAAATTGTTGAGACAGTGTTGAGCGCATAGGGAGCCCTCTTGCTACAAAGCGGCATGGATCAGTTACGTTATTATTATTTCGACATGTCGAAAAGTTGATACAATTTAAATTGACAAAGATGAAAAACCGGATAACGCTAATAAATATAGCTAAGCCAGATGATTACATTAACTTTTCGTACCAACACTAGCTTTCCAGGGTACAATAGCAATTGATCGCTGTACTTAAATGAACAACTCAGAAATACACGCCAGAAATAAACAGTTATTTAACAACGAGATGCAGTTTACTAGCATTAGCTTAGCTGGTGGGCCAAAACAATACGTTTAATATCTTTATAAGTCCGCTAACTCGGGTTAGAAGTGTATGCACCGTAGCGCAGGTAAATGCAGCAGCGGCACTAAAAGGTGTCCACTTAAAAAGAACGAATTTTCATAGATCAATATTCAAAATAAAATACACAAACTTACTTTCTCATGGAATATGGACTCCATATTTAATTTTCTGTCAAACATTCAACTCTAACCTTCGACCCGGTTGGGCTTCACAGCCTATCAGAGGGTCGGATTATGTGTTTTTGTTTGCGAGAATGTTTTTGATGACATTTGCAAGCGTCAACCTTTTTTATTAAACGTTAGAAAATTAATTTTATATGAAGCTATAATACAGTTTTTCGTCAGAACAATTAATTTTTGCGAGGAAGCGAAGATACGTCGTAAAATGTTATTACGAGTGTGACCATTTCTTTACGGCAGATGAAATATGGCGGAAGGTGAGAAAACACTCAACGGAGTGGATCTCAGCAAGGTAGGGTTTTATATAGGTCTACAACTGTTCAAATGGTCCAGGCACCATGACATCGTTACATTTTGTGTGAGGTATACGAACATATATTGTTTTGTGCCATGTTGCTTAGCGCTGCGATGGGGACCTGTTATTCCCCTGTTACCAATAGCTACTAGCTGCTATGCTAACGGTAAATAGAGTAACATACATTTTGGTCTGAGCAGTTGAGTTGTTATCGACTATCGACAAGCCAAGCCTAATCATAATGTATCATGTATTCATGTATTCATGTATTCATTGGTTTCGGATGCATGTCACTTAATGCCATCGGTCGGTTGTTAAAATGTCAACATTTATTTATTTTGTGCACACGTTTATGAGCAGCACATTTCACATTTCATAGTTTTGACTAGCCCTTGTGCAAATCACGGAAGATGATTGATAAGGTATTGAAAATATCTAAATATAAAGTTGTCATTGCTTCATGATCAACAACACGTTAATGCATCCTAGTTGTGTGTCAATGGATATAGACTGACGGCTCAAATAAATGGCATGTTACTTCCGTCATATTACATAATTTCGAAAAATGTAAAAGGCGGACCAATGTAGTCTTTTTGATCCTTCACGATTTGATGGTGCAAAAGTGAGAAACTGCAGGCTTTATATGAGAGGGAGAAATTTTTATGTTTTATGTTTATACATTTTCCATAGCAAAATGTCTATTTGAACAAAAATATTTTTTGTAAAAAAAAAGAGAAAACTATTACTGTAGAAACGTGCTTCACAAGGTGTGTCTAATGTTGGTGTCATGGCGTGTTGTCTTTCTGCTGTCCGGCAGAAATGGCTGGATGCTGCAGACAGCTTTGCAGAATTGCGAACCTTCCTGCGAGACCAGGTGCCACAGACCTACTGCCTGGACACAGTGGTTGATCCGCAGGAAGAGGAGCGAGTGCAGAGATGTCTCCTCCACCCACTGGAGTGTTTCCTGTTCGGAGAGGATCCACAGGAAGGGTTGGCCAAACTCAAGCAGGGCAGCGAGTCCTCAGGGATATGTGGCCGTGTCTTCAAGGAGGGAGAGACGGTCTACTCCTGCAGGTCAGGAGCAGTCCAAAGCTGCAACTTACCATTTTTATATTCATTAACCCATCAATTGATATATTTTTGAGTAGTTGTTTAGGCCGTAAAATATCAGAACGACAGACATCCAGGGTCCTGGATGTCATAGAAGATCTTGGAAGGACATCACAACAGTTTTGCATTTGCACTGCAGTTTGCATTTATTGATCACAGTTAGAAATGGACAACAAACAGTACCTCAACCAATAACTTAAAGAATATGAAAACTGATTGTGGTCAAACGCCTAGGGTGATTTCTACAGGGAACAACTAGCATAACGTATTTTGACCACTTGAATATGAGTAATGAATATCGCATTTTGGATATCCACAACTTACATTTTTGTATCTGAATTTGTGAACATTGTATTTTAAATCGTGTTTTTGAAATGGTTAAACTTGAAATTGAAAGTTTGAAAGAGGTGAATTCAAAACAAATAAATTCAGATTTTGTTTACAAAGTATAATATTTCAATGTTATGAATTCAATTGTGTTTAAATTTCCAGATGCAAAATTCAATGGCTTTTAAAATTCAAAACATTATGGCAGTGAATTGCTTCATTACAATCGGACATTACACAGACTTTGTACTAGGGAGCTGGCAGGGGAAATCTGTTTAATGTCTGGTCCAACCACATTTGCCTTCACACCTACAGCTCCTCCGGTTAATGCCTGGATAAGTTCAGGGTTGCAGTGCATGTGTGAAAGGGAACTTTGATACTTTCTCATCTCTTAAGTTTATTACTTTCTATACAAGGTTCAATAAATAAAGCTAGACGATTAATTGAAGGCTTTGAATAGACCCCGTGATCGGTCTGGGCGGATAGTGCTTCCAGCGACACAATGTTCTTTCACACATCAATCGGTTCAATTCAGGCTGTCATGAGTTTTTAGTGTGGTTGCAAAGCAATCCACACTATTGTTATCTTGTGTCTTATTATTTTTCTTCTTATTATTATTCTTCCGCTCATTTTTTGAAATTATCTGTTCCTACAATGTTTTAGGTATACAATTTTAGCCCATTGCAAAGAATTGCACATATATCAGTGCAGTGCGCTATTCCTACGATTTTTATAATTTTGCATATTTTTATTATTATTAATATTTACAATATTAATATTTAACATGGAAAGTGAATGGGGCTAAAATCAACCACTCCAAACCTGAACACCAGAAAAATGTCAAATTAAATTAGCATATGTAGACCGGAAGTACGGA
>JAOPJO010000124.1:8724904-8739767 GCA_027123675.1 Molva macrophthalma | reverse complement strand
CCCCCCCCCCCCCCCCCCCCCCCCCCCCCCCCCCCCCCCCCCCCCCCCCCCCCCCCCCCCCCCCCCCCGGGGGTGGGTTCGGAGATAAAAAAAAGGCAGGAGTCAGGATGGGTGGTTGGGGTTTTATCAGTGTATCATTACAGGTGTGTGTGTGTGTGTGTGTGTGTGTGTGTGTGTGGAAGATTGATATGGGTGACATAATGCCCTGTCACGGTAGAATGGTCTTAATGCGACGCCGCTATTGTTATGTGGCGTTTAATGAGGGCGCCCCCTAAACATAGCTGCTGCTAAATGTAGCCGCTAATGGTAGCCGCCGTTGTAATTGCTCAGGGGTGGGGGGCGTGCCCATGGCGGTGCCGGAGGCTGCCTCACGTGCACCCTGAGCTCCGAGGAGACGGGGAAGCGCTGGCGTAGGACGTGGCGTCTCACAGTCCGGCCCGTCTCTCTGTGAGAAGTGCACTTCCCGACAGATGGCTTAAGACTCAGTTACCGCTGTAGACCATTATGTCAAGCCCATCCAGATTGGTAAACAACCCCCTTGTAAAGTCAGTGATCACTCTGTTATGGATGGTCACAACAAACACGACATCATTGAGTAATAGGATGAGTCAATGCAGTGGGAAGGTTCGAGGTTCCATCTGTCTCAATGTGTGTGTGTGTGTGTGTGTGTGTGTGTGTGTGTGAGATCGTGGAGGAGACTCTCAGAGGTCAAGCGGCCCCTTCATGGTCATTAAAGGGGCCCCACCGTAAAACGCTGTCCTGGTCCATGATTACACTGTCAGGGCGAGAGAGAGAGGGAGAGAGGGAGTGTGGATAGGGGAGATGCAGAGATAGCAAGATCTCTCTGATCAACACTTTACTTCCCTCTGAGGACCTCCGCTGAAACACCAGTCAATAGCAAACACGCTGACAGCTGTCTGGACCCCCGTCGGCTGTATAAGGTCGGCTAAGAAAACATCAATGTATCAATGTACCAGAATGAAAAAAAGGAATGGTTTGAGAACAAAGAGCGCCTCTGTTTATGAAACGTGCGAGAGTTACGGCGGGGAGGATATGGTAGGTTTAACATCAGGGCTTCGTTTACCAAGTGTGTTTGCCGTAGGAGGACAGTAGTACCTGAAAACACCACTCGCTTCACCCATGCTGACAGATCAATGTGTAAAACGGTCCAACGACAACAACCATAAGTCACAGCAGCCAGACAAAGCACCTTTCAATTAATGCCTCACACTGATGTCCACCCACACACATATTAACAGTGCTGTAACCCATGCCACGGAACATTCATCTCGTAGGAACCAGTCAGGGCTTAGGTGTCTCGCTCATAGACACTTCGGTACTCATGCCAGGATGAGCCGAGGATTTGCGGCAGCATCCTTTGAGATTGGAGACGCCCAGCTCCATCTCAGCCACTACTGTTTGAGCTGCTGGGAGATTGGAGAAGCTCCATCTCAGCCACTACTGTTTGAGCTGCTGGAAGCCATTGGTGGAGTTCCACTGAGACATGGATAAGAGCAGTGAGTCAGAGGAGGACGTTGTCAGCAAGATTCAAGCAGAAGATGAAACACAATGAATGAAGCCATCTTCATATGCATAGCAGCTAACTTTACCTACCTATGAAGCTGAAGGAGAAACTCGACAAAATTGGATAAGAATAAAAATGTCCATATTGAATGCACAATGGAGGTATTGCTTCATGCAGTAAACTGACACTGTTGTGTCATCAGTATTTACTGGTTAACTGATTCAATGAGTCAAAGGAGTACCTGATGAAACAATTTGTCTCATACGGTTAAATATCAGTTTAATAGTAGTAGAAGCTTAAAAACCCACTTCCAGGATCATGTTCGAAATGGTCTCCGGTTAGTCACAGAGAAGCTTGCATTCTGCATTAATATTTACACAGTCCTGGAGTCCTAGAGCCAACACTACCCAGAAAGGTATTTCTGGCATGCTCAAAGAGTGAGTGTCAGTCAGGGCAGGAGGGGGATATGCATTTCCAAGGCCTGACTGTGCAGTGTGTATACTGCAGGATGGGTTCCAGTTTCTCCTGAAAGTGAAGGGCAGTTTGAGGACATCCAGCCCTCTGACAGAATAACAGCTATAAATACAGAGAGGGAGCAAATGGAAGCCTGTGCTTAGTCCCCTAAGGCTGGGGAAGGAGACTCAACATGTGTGCTAGCACTTAGGGAGGCAGGGACATTACTGTGGGGTATTGAGGACAGTTACATTGACATATCCTCTGTTGACTTTATGGAGAAATAAGAAATAATAAAAACAGGCTCTCAGGCGAGGCATATACATTGCCTTTTGACATTGTGCATGGACCGTGGACCTCAGTGGTACAACACCGTAGCTCAGGTTTACCGTTTCTAGGACAGGAATGAAGTGAATTTTGTTGTGTTGTGTTGCAGTTGAGAGACAAGGAGGCTAAAATATTTAAATAATCAATTTTTCTTTTTCTCTAAAATCGCTCCACACTAGAGTTCAATCCATCACATGCACATCGCAGGGGTCGCCACCAGAGACTCATTCATCATGGGGCCACAACAGGTCGCTAACAACAGACGCCATTGAAAATGACACCAGGTCATTGAGTAGAACTATTTAAAAACACTGTGCATTTTGAACACCCCAGGGAGACGAGCATGACGGCCCGGGGGCCAGTGGGCGAAGCGGGGATCTATGGGCGAGGGGGGAGGTTCCAACCGAGAATTGACTTTTCCCCGACGCACCGGGAAAGGTAATCAGTCATAGTGACTGGCAGCGCCGGTGTTCCCCCTCACGCCCGTGCGGAGAGGCCCCCCGCCTCGTTCATGTTCGACCGGCATGTTCCTTCCTGCCTGGAAATTATACCGTGATCCCTCATTTCACCGATTGCCAAAAGAGACAGCAGTGGTGCAATCATCACGGATGGCCTGTCTGCACCGCTGGGCTCCCCTGAAACAACAAGAGGCCGTAACCTGACACTCACTCACCTGTGCTGGGGGACACGGCTGCACAAGCAGCCTTTGTCTCTCACTCACAAGAAATCCTACACTTTGTCATTTCTTTTTCATTTCTTTGGCATCCTCTTTGACCTAAGATCAGGCAGTGATAGACAACACATCCCCAAGTGTCTGACTGTCACTGTTTTTCTTTCACATAAGAAATGTTATCGAAAAAGTTTGGCTGCAGTAGAAAATGTTTGCCAATCTCTCTCACCCCCGCACCCCCAACCTCTCTCTCTCCAGCCGCCCCCCACCCCCACCCCGTGCACTCTTTCTGTCTTCCATGGTTAGTCGATATCCCCCTACCCCGGGCCGGTCCAGGTCCAGGTCCCCAGACGGTCCGTGGAGGAGGAGAGCAGGTCACTCCCACTAGTACAGCGGCCTCTTTGTGCCGCTGCCCCAGTAATGACATTCTAAAGGGAAGAATGGGCCCATAAAAGAAGATAAAGCGTCCGTGGCGCGGCGCTGCTATATCAATAATGCTGTAAAAACAAGACATTACTTAAAGCCGCACGCAGGGGGGGGGGGGAGTGGTTAAAACAAAGGACAGAGTAATGGAGTTTTGGGAAACCCTCGATGCCATTTCTTTTACGATTCAATCATCGTCCACAACAACCTCTTTATCTACGGCGCTGATGTCTCGCTCGGCACTTGACCCGAGCTACACGCGCGGAGATCCCTGCCGCTGTAAACAATCTTTGTGAGATTGTGTTTTTTTTTTTTTTTTTATGTACATGGAAACACTACTATATAAAAGCTTCAATGAATAAACGCCGGTGGTGCTGCAGGGAAGTACAGCCGAACAAGCGGTGATTGAGGAACAGCGCGGAGACGTCTTCGTGACGTCTTCGGCCGCCATTCACCGCGGACGGCACGTCGCCTCAAACCCCCTGCACGCGGGGTGTATTCTCATTCCTCTCATCGCCGCCCCGTGTCCATCAAGGACACGGCCCGAGCCTCCGTCCCCCGTCCCGGGAATATAGACGTGTCACGTATGGAACGGTATGGCGACGGGCCATTACAGAATCAACAGAACCACTTTATTCCGACTGCATCACTGGAAGATCGGCTCGGCGTGGCGGGCCGTGGCCCTGATTGACGCGGCCCCCACACCGGAGGCCGCTCATCACTTGAAGCGGCTCTCTTACTCTGTCAAGGACAATTACAGGGAATGCATGGCTGTCATCCAGCCAGAGATCCCCGGTGCATGTCTCCAATACAAACAAGCTAAGCACTCGCAGAAAACAACGCTGCTTTATTGGGGGAGGGCACTTCACATATTTCATGAGTAAAATGTTGAATACATAATGTTTTATAGTGTTGAGCTCGAAGTCTCAACAGTACATGTGAGTTTGGAATTTATTAAAAACCCTTCTGGCCGGAGGGAAGGATACATCCTCCTTGTCAAAAATTAGCATGTAATTAGAAGTCTATTTTTCTGACATTGATGACAAAATGTAATTGCTCTAGTAAATCACGCATTATGGTTTTAATATACAGCTACGTTTCCAGCCTTTCAGCAAGTTTCCTGTAAGAACAGGAGGCTGGCTCTGCAAAGCACATATTAATGGACACATGAATATGTTGATATTTCTTTGAACAGGAAAAGCAAAGAAACAGTTGTCTACTATCTTCACCAACAAACAATAATACGGAGATAATGACCACCCCAGGAGACAGCATGGTCCCTGAATAAATGGTGATAAACATTGCATTGATTTCTCATTTGTATTCCTTTGTGTATGGTGACCTTACGATACTTGATGCAGCAAACATCTCCACTCCATCCTCACAGATGCTAGCAGGTTGGCTGCATTCCCAGCCAAACATTTAAAACCACTTATACTGAAAAATATATTAAAAAAAGCCATTATATAGAAACATTGCAGGGTCAGAATAGTTTATATACAGTCAGTAATTTAATGGACGTTTAATGGATGTTTCAATAGGTACACAAAAGCAAAACACATACATTTACTGCTATGGCCTTTGTATGTGAGACTAGTTATTGCCTTAATGGTCACAGTGAATGCATGCTATGTAAGCGATGTTATCAATTAACTACAAAATGGATCCCTAATCTAAAATAGTATCATCTCTGTGTATCTGTTCCCGCATTTCCTCCATTATATTCCACATACAGCTGTGCATTTACACTACATCAGATAAAGATAAAGGAGCTTTTCTATTCCCTGCACACAGAAGAGAAATCTTCACTGGCCTGGAACCACTGGCCTCAGGGCACCAATCAGATTGCAGAATCCAGTAATTCCATGCTTCTGAAAGTCAGCCTGGCAGGAACAGACGAGGGCAGTAAGGTCTCCTACAGCCCGGATCTACACCACTCCTCCGTTCCAAGCCTCTGAGTTAGGCCTTTCCACCCAATATAAATACCAACAACCTGGAAAAAACGTGCGATCACGGCTTTCATAAACAGTGGGTTCATGCGCTGGATCATCACCGGTGCGAGTGATAATTACAAACGTGCCGTCTTGTTAAGTTGTCAATGCATGTGCGGCTCGTAGCCTCCTCCGGTCCTGTCCTGTCACGCAGCGCAACTCAACCCCTTTGTCACTCACCCGTTTAGTCTTTCCCACCGCTGGCAGCCCCTCCCTCTTCAACTTCTGCACTCAGCACAAACCTCTGCACAAAAAAAGAAAACCCAGGGCCCTGTAATCACAAAGTCTCCCACAACGTTTATAGCCCGCTGAAATGGGTTTGGCCAACAGGCCTCCGAGGACCCGTTCCTCGCATCCTATGACAAGAACAGACACAACATGCTGCTAATGACAGCAGCAGCCATGCCGTGATGGATGGCTTAACCCAGCCGCACCACCGCCTGATCTAATGACAGCCTACGCAAATCCCCTCACAATTACCTCAATAATAGAGTAAGCGTTTAAAGGTAGGTAAGGTGCTGGGGAGATGTAGAGGTATTGCAGGCTGTAGTGTTATTATTAAAAAAAGGTTTTACTTTGGAGTTATAACACATCTTCTGTCAGCAGGGAGCTATTTTTTTGTAGCGTCTTTTATACGAACAGACCCCCGTTAAGATGCAGTACGTCTGCGTCGGCATTCCCGCTATTCGCAGGTGAGCCCCTTCTGCTCGGGAGTCCTGAGGACTAAATGACACTTCTCCCGATCAATTGTGTTCCTGTGGACCGTGAGGGACTTGGAAGCACTTTCACTCACACTTTTTTTCACTCCCTATTTTTCTCTCTCTCCCTCTCTCTCTCTCTCTATCAGGGTCTCTCCGGGTTTCGTCCATTTGCCACTCTCCAAGCCTTCCAGCTGACTGGGTTTTTCCTTTCAAATCAGGCCATGTGTGTGTGTCTTTGTGTGAGTGTGTGTGTGTGGGTGTCTGTATGTCTGTCGGTCTGTATGCGTGTGTGTGTGTGTGTGTGTGTGTGTGTACAGCATAAAGTATATCCTGAGGGGGGGTCTTTGGGGAGGCAGAGTGCAGCATCTTCAGCAGATCCATCCTCCACCTGCATAGCTGCAATCAGACGGACTGGGCGGGAAGTCATTACTGCTCTCCCACTGTGGCTCCAGATTATGATTGGAGCGCCGGGTGTGAATTCCTTATCAGGGATTTTAACGCCGCGTAGAAAATATAAAAGTGTCTGCGGCGGCGGATAGATTCCTCCAACGTCTTCTTGATTAATCTGGGCTTTCCCGTCTCTACGAGTGACAAGCGACGACTCCCTGAGCCGCGGAGCGCCGCGGAGCGCCACTGCAGCCGCTCCGCTGCTGCTGCTGGTATGTTTAAAACACAGCAGAAAGAGGACTCTCGCTGGACTCCAGTGAGGGACGCTGTGTCTGTGTTCCCCCGGTGAGGCCCAACCATGTGATTTCTACCCCAAACTAATAACTTCTTCAAGATGATCATCTCAATCCCGAGAGTGCATCACGCGATGAAAAAACCCAACTGTCTAATGTTTGCAGTCATTATAAGAAATGGCACTTAGCTAAAATCAAACTTTCACATGATTAATACTGCTGGGGGGAATGAATATGGAAATATCACACATTCAGGCATTTATACACCAATTGGAAAAATAATGAAAATGTTATGTTTTGGCAGCTTGTACACAGATGTATCATATGAGCTGCTGCAAACGTGAGTGTGTGTTGTTTTGCATGTGTATTTGTGAGCGTGTAAGTGTACGTTTTTGTGGAGATTTTTTCTTGTGTATGTGCGTGCGTGCCTGTGTGTTTCCGCGTGCGTATACCTAATTAGATACTCCAGTTTTCAAATTGCCCATTACACGTCCATATTTATTCGGGCAGCAACAGGTCACATGGCTGCCATGTATAGCCCACTCAGGTCCTCTAATGAACGCAGTGTAAGTAAGCAGGGAGATATTTGCGTAGACTCCGTGTCAATCACTGTTACGACAGCCCCACGTTCCTCGGCCCCTCACTCCCCGCTGCCGGAGTGGTCGTCCAGCTGGAGCCCATTCGCTCTCCCATGCCTGTAATTACCTCTTCTGGGGACTTCCCATCGTCCATCCTCTCTCCGTCCTGGTTCTCATTTTCTTCACATTATTCAGCAGCGGAAGCCATTTCCTCTTCCCCTGACCCATCGGATGACTACTTGTCATCTGACATCGCAGCGCCTGGAATTCAATTTGCAGACGTCCCAGAGCCCTGATGGAGGTGTTTGCAGACCCTGGGAGGTTATCCACAGAATCATTTCCAAGCGAGGAGCCGTTTTGTGTGGACAGACAGATACGCTGATGTTTCACACCACTTATCCTTGAAGGGAATTTGAGATTTTTGCAAAATTAGTCAGTCATTATACATTAAAGTGACAGAGCTGCAATGTTTTTCGTGCAAAGTATAGTAGGATTTATATTCCCGTTAAATAGGAACTATCCAATTGCAATAATGACAGATGACAGGAAATAATCATCAAGAAGAAAAATGATATTCCATTATAATCGTTTAATCTATTTATTACAATATTACAGTGAAATATGGTATTGAAACACACACATTACACAACAACATATGACATGCGATTCATGGAAATCCTTTGTTGAACACAGCACTGTGAGGATTTAATTTTCAACCATCTAACTATGAGTCATCATATGACGACAGATATGTCAATAACATAATGCATTTACTGCCATCCATTTAGCTGCTGCTGGTGCCAGGGAGAGGAGGTTAGCGCATCGAAATACGATTTGGGGGTTTGAGGAGTTCAGAGAGAGCCTCCCGGGCAGTGTGAGTGCATGGGGAGGTTGGTGGTGGAAGTAGTAATCTAAATGTTTTTATCTAAATGCAATGGTGGTCACTATTTGTGTGTGTCTGTGTGTGTGTGCGTGTGCGTGTGCGTGTGTGTGTGCGTGCGTGTGCGTGTGTGTGTGTGTGTGTGTGTGTGTGACTATGTAGTTTGAACATAAATTTGGGCAAGCTACTTGGAGAGTGTGGTGAGCTAAGCCACCGGTTACTCTACATTAGATGAAGCTTCACTACACTGAAGCTACCACCCCAGAGACATGTATCACGCTAAGCTTCAACAACATGGCGAAAGTAGTTCACTACATAGAAGCTATTTTTGTTTTTAACATTGAACCAGCTTTATTACAAGTCAACACAACCTCAGTGAGCATCACAACTGGCAGTCAAACAGATAGTTGGCAACAATTTTTCCGTTCATTTGTTTATGGAACAATAAGCTGTGCTCTCTGCTCTTCCTGCTCCACAACCAAATTGGCCAAAAAATAAAAACATGTGCTCCACATAATAACAAAACTCTGATGTTCAGAGCGTGTGTGTGTGTGCAACAATCGTGATCAATTCCTCTCCGTCCTCCACAGCTGCCGTCTTTCCATCAAGTAAAGTCAAGTCCCAGCATTGGGATGTGATGTCACCATGTGCTACTTCTGCCCACACGCAGGTCCGTGTGTTGCGCCGGCGTCACTGACTGATCCGGAGACGTTTCACCAGTTTTCACGCTCCGCTGTGCTTGAGCTTCAGAAATGCCTGGGAGAATGTAGCTTGTGTGGACGCTACCATGCTACTCGATCGGTAAGAGATTCGCTACTGAAATGCTATTTGATTCAGAAAACAGCTACGCTACCACCACACTACTGAGCAATGTAGTTCAACTAGCAACACCGCTAATTGCACTGCGTTTAAAGCCCTGAACACTAGCATCAAAATGTTGTGCTGTCTAGCCAGAGTATTTTATTGTCGTGCTAGTTCCAGGATTTCAACAGATCCGTCTTTGCACACGGAAGCCTTGCCAACCTCTGTTCTGGACGGACTTGACTCCATCCAGAGAATGAGGACAGACAGGGTGTGCCTGACCGAGGGCCCCCCTGCCCCCGCCATACATCCCGCAGAAGGCCTCGGGAACACGGTCCAAGCCTTCTGCAGACCTACGAACCACATGTGGACTGTATTGGCAAACTCCCACGGACGAGTAAAAACAAGCAACAATATAACTACATAATAAACTTTAGTTGCACGGTAACTCTCATGGCCTCCACAATACTTTCTAACAGTACTTTGTACCAGCAGCCATAGAGCTCCATTGTAGGGCGAGCATAATCACCTCATTATATATTTTTAATACAACACCCCCCTGCCATCGAGGATGCTGTCATTCTCTTTTTCTTTACACGCACAAAAAAGAAAATACCTTCCGCATGACTGTTGTTTGAGGACAATAACACGGACTGGGTTTCTTGGAAGAACTCCTGGCAGACCCAATCATTTCCCTCAGCTGTCCTCCCCGTGACACACCGGAGCGTGTTGATGGGCCGTTGCTCAGGTGTTGCTTCACCACTATCATTAGCGGTCAGCGTTTCTGAGAAACCCGCGGCTACGGAATGCAGCGATTGCGGTGGCGGTGGCGGAGGTAGCTGTGTGGTTGTGGGGGCTCAGCGGCGGTGTTTGTGATGCAAAGACGGGCCTGTGCTCGGAACGGCTCAAGCTTTCCACAGCTCAGGTAATAGCTATGGATGGCTGTGTAATCATCGCTCTTTGTTCTGGGCCCTCACTTGGCTGGCTGCTGCGGTAGTGTTTGCTGCTGTGTGCATAAACACGCAATTCCCTCGCAATACAGACCTCTGGACAGTTTATACTCCGTTGCCATTCAGCCCTGCAGTCAGGTTGAAGGGAAATCATAAAAGATAAATAAGCGACACCTGATTGCATAAGAAAGGCACGACGGAGGAGGTGTGTCCAATCTTTATTTAACCGCGCTGTTCAACACCCGGGGTCCCAACTTTGTGATCGACGCAAATGAAGCGGTTTATGCAAGCTGCTTTAAAGTAGGTGCAGGAACAACACAGGTGACCCAGAAATCAGAATGGAGAGTGAGCGAGAGAACCATGAATCTCTAAGATCATTATGGGAAGGGGAGAGGCGCGGACATGTTGAGGCATCTAAAAGGCCCTGCCAAAACATTATGATTATCATCTCAAAAGAGAGAAGAGAGAAAAAGAAACATTTAATGAAGGGGGCAACGGGTGCAGGAAGGTTTCATTTGGACAGGTTGACGGGGGTTGGTGCACTGCACAGTGCCGTATGTGAACCAGCAGGGCTGCTCTTATTTACATGGGTGAAGGATTTACAACTTGGCAACGACAATGAACTTTTCCTGAAAATGCCTGAAACATTTCATTATCTTTTTTTCCCCCTAGAACTGGCAGCAGAGAGAATGTAACGTGACAGAAGCAGTCAGACACAAAGCAGAAGAGAACGAGAACGAGAGGCAGGGCTTGGTTTGAATTACCAGGGATATGGAAACACTGGCCCTGGATATTGATTTTGTGAACCCACAGAATATCTACTTGAGCCTTTAACTCCAAATGAGCTTTATTAAATATTAATGCCGTTGGTTTAGGCTTCAGACATATAATCCTGAATTATAATCCTACCGTCTGCTCCCTGCTCAGGCTCCTCCGTGTCTTTCTCTTTTCTCATTTCTCTTCCTTTCTTTTCCTATTTCTATAAGACATGGGCTGATCTGCTGCCCACCTGGAATAAACTCCAACCCTTTTATTAGGACCTGAATTGAATTCCGCCGATGCAGCAAGATGGCTATTCTTTCATGAGAACACCTGCATCTCTCGTGTGAACCACAACCAGCGAATAAACACGCACCTTTTCTGACTCAAGTGCTCCTTAGCCAGGCCCTGAAAACAACATCTAGCCTCTGTGCCTGATGTCGTCCCACACTTCGCCTGGCCATGATGGACACTGAACAAAAATGTAGAATGGAAACGTTTGCCTCACTATACACACTTTTATTGAAATGATTATTGAGATGAAACAAGGTGCCCATTAAATACGACGTATAAGTTCAGATCTCAAAGAAGGGGTCCTCTGACATTTCAGTGTTTCATCTGTCGGTTGTGGATGGAATGACATTTACTGATTGCTCTCTTGGCAATGTTGCACTATGAAAGCAGGTCTGACATTCCTGCCACGGACCTCTGTAACCATGCCAGGGAGGTGCTATGGAAATTAAAAGATGGTATCTTTGTGCCACGTTGCAAAAAGGTCGTCTTTACTCCATAAGGTCGGCTGTTTATGTAGCTTCAGCCCAGTCATGTCAAGGCTCAGCCCAGTTGTGTCAATGGACCAGAGCTGTTCTGGATGTCAGCTTGTCTGTTGAAGTTGTCTATGCGGGAGGCTTGCAGACATCTGCGATGAACTCCTTCTTCAGCAGAGCCAACTCCAACCCCAGACTCACTTCGTACGTAAGGTTGGATTTTTATGGTGCACATTTATGAGGCATTGCTTTAAAAGGAAAAAAGAAGAGCCGCTAATTGAATTACCTTGTCTAGTCGGCATGTAGTAGCACTATGGAAATAACGAGTTTAATAAGTTTAATAAGGAGTTGGCTTGTGTTATGGCTGCACCATCAATTGTTTTAATGTAAGTCGTGAAGACGTAGGTATGTCTCATTCTTATTGTCAAAGACAACTCATCTGTCTCATCTGTTTCCATCTCATTTGTCATGCAGCTGTTGACCCCATCAATCGAGAACCATTGATGGTTGAATATTTAAGATTTAGAATATCAAATTGAGAGACCATGTTCTACACAGAGTGTCACAACAGAGTGGATTACCTCCAAACGTTTCTCTTGAATAGTAACATAACCTCCATAATTAACCTTGGAGTCACATTCACACTCCACGCCGTCCAAAGATGGACTCCGCAGTTATCAAGGAACAACCGTGGTGAAGACAACACTGCAATCACATCCAGCGCAGAGGACCACAGGGGGCTGGGGTTCCACGCCTGGCAGACACAGGGAGGGGAAGGGGAAGGTGTGGAGGAGGGGGCGGGGGACAGTGGGACCGTGCATCACTCGGCTCCACCAGATTTGTCATGCCCCCCTCCCTCTATCTCCTCCTAAATGCTGCATCCATCAGCGGGGAGTTTAGCGCGTGTTTAGAATTGTCATCGTTTTGATTGCCTAGCCAGAATCAGGATGGAGAGCGGTCCGAGAGGAGATATTTCACTCCGCTGAATTGCCACAATAAATTCTGCGTTAATGTGCAGTCAACGTCCACCGCATCCTGCTGTCTTGTTTTCGTTTTTTTCCGGAGCGGCCTCCTAAACTAAACTGTAATACGTTTTCTTTACATTTCTGATCAACTGTTTTTAGTGAGGGCAGGAAAACACACAGAGCCTCTCTTCCTCTTTAGGACCCACTCACGGATTACGCAGAATACGAAGGGACGTCACGGGTGTTTGTGAGTCCCATAGGAGCTCCCGGTATCGTTTATGAAATACCGGGAATCCAGCACGTCCTTGAGAGATAAAAAAAAGGGCCTGCTTAAAAGGTCTTGGAATTAAAGCGTTACGTGAAACAGCTGGGATAGGAGGTGTGCACTCAACAAACCCAATGACATTTCCACTTGCACGCAAACCACTTCTTATTCCTTCAAACGTCCAACAGCCAGGCATTTTTTATATAATTCACCCCTTGGTTTGATGAGGAGATGGAAATATAAGCTTTAGATCCTGCCCACGTTGGTAATTTGGAACTGTTACGGTTGATTGTCATGCTTTATAATCGTAGTGCCTGTCTCCTTATAAGGCAGCACGTCTTTCTCTCCAATGCAGAATTCCATTAGGCAGAAAGTGGTATTTGGTAGAAAAAATTTAATATTTAGATTTATTTTTGGTACTTTTTGTATCATGCACAAATTAATTGACAAATAAATCTGGGATTTGCAGATAGTAGGTTTGAGGCGTGTGCATTGACTTGGGGTTGAAAAAATCGGAGCTACAGAACAAAGATCAGCTGAAAAGGCTGATCTGTGAACTCCTGCATCAAACTGCAGGATGAAAAATGCATCGCATGGATGAAATGCCAACAAGACAAGACAGACTTACACCAGAGCTCGCAGTGTAAACTGAGACGGCCACAACATCCATTGCAATTATACATTTATAATCATCATATCTTATGGAAAGTAGCTCTTCAAACCCGTCTCAAACCTGGTCTGATCATTTCCATTGAAGCCGTGCAATGCACACATAAATCTGAAAAACGTCAAGAATAATTACGAATGTACTTTATTGTAAATCAAATAAAAACATGATTAGTAGTAGTGTAGTATAGTAAGTAGTGTAGTAAACACATGGGTCACTATTTGCCTTCTAAATCAGATTCCTCCCTGTCAATAGATTGCTTCTATTCCAGTTTTAGATGTTATTTTCATTCACGTTGAAGTTTTATCTGGATTAATTTAAAACCTGCACACTTTGATATGTGAGCAAACAACCCACAATCATTCACACACATTTCATATGGATAGAAACATCAAAAGGTATCTTTACAAATCCATTGCACTTATAACCTCCGTTAACATATCTCTACTGACCACATGTTGCAATGTTTAATACATTCAAATCACAATATGAAACAAACACATGTAAAAATATGCTAGGAACATCTGCAGTGTTGGGATCTGACCTCATTTTACATTTGTACGATTTTCATCCCTGGAGCGAGTAGCAGTCGTTTCTGTTTATTTCGACTTAACATTTGGCTCTCGTTCTCCAATGTTAATTGACCACTGTGGACCATGCTGAAATACATAAATTAACCTCAACATAGTAACACATGCCCACAACAGATCACAATTTCATCGGCAAGCTCAACACAGATATGGGAGGAATTTTGATATGGACATTGTTCGCTTCAATTCCAACATGCTCATCCATCCTCTTAAAACAAGTAGTGCTTATGAAACCTAAGACCAAATCAGCTTTCACGGCATCCACCTGGTAGTGCCGTAGCACATACATATCACAGGCCGAAATACGAGAGAGAAAAACACCAGCTCCACCACTTACCATTGTGGATTATGGGCAGATATCGCAAATATCAAAATGTCAACCACGCATAAACACTTTCCAATTAGACCTTGGGCTGGAAGCAGACGGAGGGGTCAGCCTTTCAAATCCTGTGCCCTTGAGACGGGCTGTCCGAGTGACGCGCAAAACACACACACGCGTGGGGTGTGTGCGTGACATTGTTGTGTTGCACACAAATATCCACACACACTGGCGGAAAAAACATACAACTGTAAAGAGGAATCTCTTTTATAATGTATGTGGTTTAATAGAAATTGGTTATGTAGAATGAAAAAGAAAAAGGGTGAGATACACATTAATTAAAACCATTCACTTGGATATGTTTAGGTCGTCAATGCGAAGGAAAAACAAATCACACGTCTATGTTCTTCCCCATGGTGGTTGCTATAAGGAGGACTTGTGTGACATGCCTGGGTTTCATTGCTGTGTTGTCAGATGTTGTGCGTGCAGCAGAGTTTGGGGAAGGTAGTGCATATCAATAATCCTAGGGATTGGTTTCATATCCACCTCCGA
>JAOPJO010000124.1:8673621-8683784 GCA_027123675.1 Molva macrophthalma | reverse complement strand
CAACCCCCCCTGGGACCGGGCCCGGGAGTTCAGACGTGTTTTTTTAGGATATTGGGTGTTTGGAGTTTGGTTGAGTTGTGTGGTTTTATTAGGGGTGCTCTTCGTCTGTAGTGAGGAGGGAGGAGGGAGGTGAGAGGAGAGCGGAGGGAGGAAGAGAGGGAGGTGGAGGGGGAGGGGGAGGAGGAGAGAGGAGGGAGGAGAAGGGGGAGGGGGAGGGGGAAAGAGAGAATGAGGAGAGAGGGAAATCAGGAGAGAGAGGGAGAGCGAGAGGAGGAGGAGGAGCAGGAGGAGTGATGGGGAGTAGGAGGAGTAGGGGGAGCAAGAGGAAGAGGAGCGGGAGGAGGTGGAGGAGAGGAAGGAGGAGAGGGAATAGGAGGGAGCAGGAGGAGGGGGATCAGCATGAGGAGGAGGAGGAGGAGGAGGAGGAGAAGGACTATTGACAAGAGGCTGTGATCCATGGAGCAGGCTACCTGTCAGAGGCATGGCCTGCCCCTCCCATGTCCATTCAACAGAGCGAATGAATCGGATCAATGTCCACAGACACACAGTCACAGCCACCCATCCCCCGGAAAACTCATTATCTGAGCATTTTATTCTGCCAAGTCCCTCCATGCTTTGTTTATGCAGGCGGCAATTAGCGAGATAGTCAATAAAAACAGGAGGGAGGCCCCCGGTGAAGGAGGAACAATGGGAGGAGGTGAAAGGTGGAGTCGTGAGGAGTAGAGGCTGTCACTGCACTCAGGAGGAGCCATGGCAAGCTGGGAGGCAGGAGGAGCTCTCACCGGGATGGAGCAGACTGCACACACACATGCACACATAAACAGATACACACACACAGGTGCACACATAAACAGATACACACACACACACACACACATTAACAGATACACACACACACACACAGGCACACATAAACAGATACACACATGCACGCAAGCACACATAAACAGATACACACACACACAAACAGATACACACAAACACACACATAAACAGATACACACACACACACACACACACACACACAAACACACATATACACACACACATGAACACATATATACACACACACACACACATACACACAAATATACACATATATACACACACATACATATACATATACACACACCAACACACACACACACACACAAACCCACACACATACATATACATATACACACACCAATACACACACACACACACACAAACCCACACACCCACACACACAGGACGCTCCAAGAGGACGTGCTGTTCCTGGGAGTTCCTCGAGGCTGAGCCTCAGTATGTTGTTCTGTGGCAGCGCGTTGCAGTGGTTTGATGCTCTAGCAGCGACCCACCGCTTGAGCACACAGTCAACTGGCTGTGAATATTTATGGCTGATTTAGGAGGAGATGTTCCCCGGTCCCACAGGTGTTGCCAAGCCTCCCCAATCCTAGTTCAGAGGACGTGGATCCCAATGATGGGTTGCAGGAAGCTGCATGTGATCCAGTTCCAGTATCCAACATATGTTCCTTGTCTTTTCGTTCCTCGCCTGTTATTTCGGTCGTCAAAACTCCAATAAATGGATGCTGAGAGCATTGACCTCTAGAACGTTTTTGCAGAATCATTTATATTGAAGGACTGACCAAGAATATAGTATAGTAATATTTACCATTAAAAAAGTTGAATGAAATTATAACCATGTATGTTTAGTTGCTCCTGTGTTGTATACGTGTTTGTTCCTGTGTGTGAATACTGCATTAGAGTATTAACATATTCTAATATAATCGGTCTATCCCTTGTGTGTACGCACTATATGTGCATGCGTGTGCGCATGTGTGTGCGTGTATGCGTGGACACACACACACGTGTGTGCATGTGCACATGGGCGTGCATTAATGTCTTGGTGCCAGGATCCCAGACAGCAGGAGGCCAACATTGCAACAACACAGATTAAATGAGACTTTTTTTTCCACTGGGAATGATCGTCACTCTCCTCACCACAGGTCTAAGGATTGCCATCTGTCAGCCGAAGTTTACCCGTGGTATGCATCAAGCCTCCACATCCCATAATACTCACACGGCCCCAGCATCAAGGGGAGGTGTCATTCACGTTGAATTTGCATTTTCATGTAATCATTTTTTTTTTTCATAAAGGAAGGCTCATTTTCCATTTGAACAAAGCCAGGGTGCAACCTGTGAATAGCATTGTCCTTAGCGTAGCACTACCGCCATACCCCATTGACTCCCATGTTAACAGAAGAGCAGGCAGCGTTTATTTGACTCTGGAGAGCTGCAAAACCTCAGCCAGCAGATTGTAAAAAAATAAATAACTAAAGACCTGTGCATTGTCGTCCTTTAGTGTGCCGCGCTTATCTTTAATTAAATTAAAAAGCTTGATTTCCCCGAGTGGAGTGGCTGATTTCCTGGCGGTATAATCACCCGGGTTTAACGTGTTCAGTGGTGTGTTGTGTCCCTGGCAGATGATCTATCCCGAGATCATTGATCCCTGACCGCGGCGCGGCCCGCAGCATTCATTACCTCAGGTTTACTGCAGGCCTGCTGAATAGAGAGCTTATGCATGGCCAATGTTTACCGTCCGCAGGGGCTAACTGGCCACAGCAGAGGCACCAGCACTGCACACTCATCATCACTGACAAGTCAAACCTTCTTACCCTCAGAGGATGGAGGACGGCGCAGCTGGAGACCTCGGTCGATTGTAGTGGACCTTACGTTTCGGTGTTGCTCTAGATGAAATGTCATTTATTGTTAAGTTCAACACCAGTTGAAAAGCCTTTGGATAGTAATGTGGGATAACACTTTACAATAAGTGTGGGAAGGGGTACATTAATGAACCATTCATTAACGTTAGATAATGCAGTTATAAGAATTAACTAACAGTCAACTAATGGCCTAGTAATCATTTGCTAATGGTGTTCATGTTAACTGAGGCATTAGGTTATACATCATTTAACTAATGTTAATGCTAATGTAAATTATGGTTAATTTGGTTAATACTGGTTCATTTGTTTACCATAATTGTAAATTGTAAAAAAAAAAAAATATGAACACTTTCTTCTTTAGATATGAAAGTCACGTTGTTTTTTCATTTGTAAACTATGACATGGCCTTACGGTGTGAAAAGTAACGGACACACCGTCATGCCCACGCTGATCATTACAATTGTAAAATGTTGAATAGTATCATTGGTTTAGCGTGGAAGACCCAGTGATTATCTATGGTTGACCTGAGTGATGTACTCTGAGCGCGGCTGATGATGGTTTGAGATGGGCAAACTGATACAAAACCTGAAAGGGGTGATTTAGTTAACCAATGTACTATGTAAGTGCAAAATCTTTAACGGGAAACCATTCCTCAAAGCCCACGTTCTGAGCACTCTATATTCCTCCGCTGTCACCAAATGAAGCAGACTTCATTACTGTTTTCGATTTCAGATCACATTCTCTTTCAAATCGGCTGCTCCCCATATCCCCTTATAAATCTAAATCACAATTATATTTAAATAGACACATTTTTTCGGACCTGGAACTCAAACCGAGGGGTTCCCCCCGTGCCCTCTAACTGTCCCAGACAGGTCGGTGACATCCGCCAGGAGAACAGAGAGAGAGGACTGCCCCGCCCTTATCCTGGAGGCAGGGGCTCTTTGTTCTGAACACAATGGTTTTCTAATCTACGGCAACATCAAAGAGTTTCCAGAGTGCTTAACGTGAACCGCGGCGCTAACGAGAGACGACCGCTCTTATGCACGGGGGGGGGCTACGATTGCGGCTGCTTCATCAAGGAGGGGATGGTGGTGGTGGGCTGGTTTCATGCCCTCGGTGCTGCAGGTGCTGGGGGTGGTGGTGGTGGTATTGGTGCTGGTGATGGTGGCAGTGATGATGGTGGTGGTTGACTGGTTTCATACCATCAGTGGTGCTGGTGGCGTAGATGGTGGTGAAGGTGCGGTATAGGTGATTGAATTGGTGTTGGTGGTGTTACTGGTAGAGTGGTGGTGTAACTTGGTGTTAGTGGTGCTGGTGCTGGTGGTGTTACTTGGTAGAGTGGTGGTGTTACTTGGTGGTAGTGGTGGTGGTGGTGGTGGTGCTGCTGATTAGTGGTGCTGGTAATGGTGGTGCTGGTAGTGGTGGTGCTGGTGGTGGTGGTGCTGGTAGTGGTGGTGCTGGTGGTGCTGGTGGTGGTGGTGCTGGTGGTGCTGGTGGTGGTGGTGCTGGTAGTGGTGGTGCTGGTGGTGCTGGTAGTGGTGGTGCTGGTGGTGCTGGTGGTGGTGGTGCTGGTGGTGCTGGTGGTGGTGGTGCTGGTAGTGGTGGTGCTGGTGGTGCTGGTGCTGGTGGTGGAGCCTTCAGAAAGCTGCTCTCTCCATCACATATATCTCAGGTTCACTGAAGATCAGCCTTTCAGGGAGGAGTCGTGGCTTGAAGAGGGAAGTGATCACGACAGGCTGTCTGATCCACATCAATAAGTAATACAACGTGTCACCAAGAACACTTTGTTATTTCGCCGTATTTCTTTAGTGTGTTTCGCAGGGCTCATAACCAGTTAATTGTTATGCCAAAGCAAGAACCAGGTAATTATTCAAAAAGGCAGTACATCGTGGAAATAAACAAGAGTCGCTTAGCTTCCTACGTGCTAATACCTAAATAATTCAAAGAATCAAAAGCCAACAAAAAAGAGTAAGTTAAAGGAAATCAATCAAAAACAGCAGCTCATTATTATTTCAACCGTAGACTTTGGCAGCCGCGCGTTTGAGTCCCAGCGTCAGCCGGTGTATTTACCGCCCGGCCGCCACACACTGATATTGTTATGGATTATTCTGTAAAATGGCGCTCTGTAATTTATCGTGGTTTATGGTTGGATTAATTGCTTGACCTTTTTGTCATAATGTGTGCGGATGTGCGAGGGAGAGAGCGAGAGAATAGAGAGAGAGAGAGTGTGCGTGGGTGTGGGTGTGTGTGTGTGTGTGTGGGGGTGTGTGTGTGTGTGGGTGTGTGTGTGTCCTTGGAGAAAAGAGTATGTTCGTGGGCGGCTGATCGTCAAGAGTAATGGTCGATTCAGGAATTTCACCATTTCAAAATGTTTCATTTAAAAATCCGTGTATTTCTGAAGCACACTGTTGATAACTCAACCAACGCTCATCTCTGGGGCCAATCGAGAAGAATCAATTAGCCAGCTCCACCACGAGCCCCCGGAATGATTCGATTCCACCTTTTGATATACAAACTGTTCTCCTCCTGTTCCACCCACCCCCCTCTCTCTACGCCTCCTAATAGGGGTGAATGATGCCTCCTCCTTCTCCTCCTCCTCCTCCTCCACCTCCACCCACACCCCTCTCTCTACGCCTCCTAATAGTGGTGAATGATGCCTCCTCCTTCTCCTCTTCCTCCTCCTCCTCCTCCTTCTCCCTGCCCGCCGCTGGAATGATTTGAGGGGGATAAGGTCTCCCATTAAAATTAGCAATGTTTTATGGTAATTCCCTTTAAGAAAGGAGAACAAAAATGAGAGAGATAATTATCTTGATTATTCAGGATCCCTCTCTCCTAAAGTACACAGGCTAGCTGAACATCCCCGCTGCCTGGGGACAATGCGCCCATATAAGGGGAAACAGGATGTAGGCCTAGTGTGTTTAATTATTGTTATTGTAGGGAACGAACCCCCGGAATGGATATGGTGGATTTCCCTTCAGTTCAGAGGCGTTAATTAAATGTATGGGAAATGGAATGGTTGTTTTTGGAGGATTCCTCAGGTTTCTCCAATTTGAAGCCAGATATCCGGGGGGCATGTCGCTGCAGACTGTACATAATGAATTTGAGTTAAAAAACAACAAGCTGTAAAAACGAAACTTCAAACACACATTATTTCAGAGTATTGCTGCGAGTAAAATCTATTTAAAGAACGATTGTACATAATAAAGATACAGTATGCTGCGGTACAGCCCGATATTGCAGCAAAGTGAAGGATCAATGGGGGTGAGGGAAAGACGAAGAAGGAAAAGGATTTCCAGTTGGACACCAAAGGAAAGGCTGGCTGGATATGATCTGGAATTCTCTTAATAACAAGGGCAGGCACAGGGCAGCGTTCCCAAAGGACAGCATCTATTATTCATCTGAAGATCTTGTGAATTAACAATGAGATAATCTAACCATATGTGTTTTACATTACAAACCGGAAGAATAGTGTTAACATTAACTGATTGGAATTTTTCTGTGGAAAACTCTGTGCCATCATAAATGGTAAGTCGAATATTTGATTGAAATTGTGTTTGAAATGATTTTAGACAGAGAAATTTGAGCCGTAATACAATCTCAGCTCTATTCAATTATGTATGTCAGTCAGAATCAGACTCAAAATTAAGAAGTGAGTGGGGTGATTGGAAAAAAAATCTAGCCAAGATATTAAAAATGAGTTGTTTATTAAATCAGCTTTAATGAGACCGTAGCATTGTGATTCAATTACTGTGATGTCTACAGCACTAATAAATATACAAATTATTAAGACTGTCAACAATTTTTTGCTAGCCATTGCTTAACCCTGAAAATAGATGCTATATATGTTGGTGTCTTTCTAATCCATTACATTTTTCTAACAGCTAAACATCATCATCATTTCAGATAATCTCCATATTCCAGGACAAAGTCTGGAATAGTCTTAAAAATACAAACTAAACAAGGTTTAGACTACTAATGTATGGCCTGTTCTCAATAAGATTATCAGGTGTGTGTATCCACCACTGATACAAGTACAGAACCTATAGGAATAGTCCTATAAATGAACCTATAAGTGGACACACCTACACGCTGGAGGGCCATCTCTAGCCATCTCCACCTTTCCTGCATCATCACCCTCTTCATCCACTTCTCCTAATTAGTGATGAAGATCCCCATGAAGATGTCCATCTGCCAGGTCATGTTCCCCAGGGCAGATGTCCTCCCGCCCCACGGCCTCACCTCTCTCCCCATGCCCTCCAAAGCGGGGCTTCTTTTAATTAAAACATTACACCAACCCCAGCTACCTGTGTGTTACAGGCCCCCCCTCCCCAACGTGGCCCTGAACCAGCCAGCAGCACGGGCCCGCATGTCGCCTGCGGTGCCTGCAGGGATGGACATGTAATGGGAACAGACACGGCTCTGTAGGGTGGAAGGAGGATGGAGAGATGGACCGACGCCCACCTGGCCCACTCTGCCAGTGCTGAGCTCAGCTATACTCTCCACTCAGCACCCTGGGAAGCAGAGCACAAGACGCAGCCAAGAGGATCCCAAATCCCATTGAAATTAGAAAAATAATAAAGAGATTAAGGGGGCCCAACACGTGCGAGCAATCGTGAAAACACCATATGGTGCGGTGTGAATCTGAATGCTTTCTGTTGGTTAACAAAATGGCTGTAAATACGTTTTCATTTCACTTCTATCTGCTCCTTTTTTTAAAAGGGGATTTTTCAGTGGAAGCGGTGAAGAACAATGACATCATGAACTCAGCATGACATCATGAACTCAGCATGTTTGACATTGACGTCATCCACATATTCTTAAGTGCAGTCAACATCAGCGAGTGCACCTTCAACCCCTGAGGGGGAAAAAAACATGACCAATTGCCGAGTTGTCATTTCCTGCAAAATGTAACAATTTAAAAAAATGTAATTTGTGGTGAGGCCAATGAAGGTCACTGAAATAGAAACATCCGCCTACATTTGCATGACATCATTCAAATGCAAATGAGCAGGGCCACTAGCAGGTACGTGTGGGTGTTACACTGCGAAAGAAACAAGATTTGTGTGCAGGTTAGTCCCCCGAGAATCCAATTATGGACCGATTTACATCCCCTCATTCTGTATTCTGCATTCATCTCTGGGAAATTGCACTCAGGTTGAAATGAGGCATGGCAATGGTCTCTGTTTATGAACACTATCAAAACGGCACAATTGTCGGCCATATGCTGTAAAATGCTACGGCTGGGTGTCACTCGAAACGAGAGGGAATTTATTCTCTGTGTTCTTATTTGATTTGGGCTTTCGCTCTAAGCACATTTAGCCCGAACAAATCACTGCTAATTGGTGCTTCCTGTTGCCGGGGAAGCTGCCCTATATTTCTAACAATGTCGTGTGTCTCAAATTGGATTGCAAAATGTGATTTTTCGATATCCGTAAAAATCAATGCTTATATGGCCCCTCTACACACACACTGTGTTCATGAGCCATCGCTGTCCATGCATGCTACTGCGTGAACATGGTTACAGCAAAGAGGGCGATGGGATCTCAAAAGAGACGACAAAGTGTCCACAAACAGCATTTAACAAGGGCTAATAAATATTCACGCCCAGGCAGAGACAGCCATTTCCCAACGTGGAGAAGATCATTATGCCAGCCTCTGAAATGGAGATCTAAGACCCAGACTTGTCTGATGCCCCCTAGCTTATAATTAACTAATTACTGCACACTTCTCCTCCCATTGATTACCGCTGTGGGGATTGATTATTTCCACAGACTCAGCCAAAAAATATATATATAAATGCTCCATGTATGAACACTAACCCTAATTAGAAAAGTCCTTAAAAGATAGGGGGACTACAACTTGAAAGATAACTGCTAAAAACTTTACCTGTCGTTAATATACAGACATTCTGCACTCTTTGCCTTCCACGAGTACATCTGTATTCAGAACATAGCAGTATCTGCTATTACTACTACCACCTTGGAGTCACGAGGAAGTAGAGGTCACTCATATCCCGTAGTAACGGGTGGGTTGGGCCCCAAATCACGGAGCCAGCGAGGGTCCTTCACCTGTGGGCCCTGCAGCTATAGGGAGGCCCCCCTGCTCCTCCACAAGGCCATCCAAAGCAGCGGCACCATCCTATTATCGGTGCTGAAACATTCACCACACCTCCAGAACCGAGCTGTTTCACACACAGGAGGAAGAGGGGGGGAGTCCAGGAGGAAGGGGGGATTAGATCTAGACCAATACTTTCCACAGCCCCTTCACAAAAATATAGTTCCGGTTCCACAGTGGAATGGCTGGATTGAATTGGGTAAGAGGGTGTGGAGCATTGCAAGCTGTGTTTCCCTTTCAGAGCAGCAGCGGGGCTCCTGATGTGGCGTCTGCATGGTGCACAGTGTCACCGTATAGCATTGCACTCTTGTTCGGTGGCGCTTGCTAACCAGACTTTTAGTCTCAATCTTACCTTGAGTGTAAGGGGACCAGTTGAACAAACGCTATAGACATAATCTATAACGTTGTAGTCTCAACTTAAAATCACTTTGATATTATCTTTTTCATTGAAAAGCAACATTACCACCACATTATTCTGTGTCTATTCAAACTAGGCTGCCTTTAGCTTCTCAACAGTCAATACAGCACGCGCACGTCACATTTACATAAAAGTCCCCTAAAATACTGCAGCAGAAAAATCCTCTTTTAAGATTTGTATCCCAAGCATAGGGTCACATAATGGTCACATAACAGTTTTACGAGACTTCTGTACGAGACTGATGTTCACGTCACCCTGCAATGAAGGCAGCCTGAGCCGCAGTCTTGGTCCAGCTGTGGGGCAAATACGTTTTGCACAAACATGATAAGCGTTACTGGTGATTACTTCCAAACAACAATGTTCAACTTTTCAGCTGACAAATGATCCCAAGTAATTCTGCGTCCTCTGCTGCAAACACACGTACACACACAATCACCGAGCAATATGCAGCACAGAGCATGTGCCCGGTGAATAATTGATGTGTGCTTTTCATCCATGTGTATATTGACGTACTGAATATGGCTACAAGCTCAGTGGCCCACGAGGGAGCACATTTTCAAACAGTTGTTGCGTGACTTACACCATGACATTTATGGAATTTGTCCCATACACTAACAACATGGTCACGCCTGCAATACCATTTAATATATTAATGTTTCTCCTTTACCCCTTCCATGCTCTTTTTTGTTGTTCTACCCTCTCTCTCTCTCTCTTTCTGTGGTACTCTCTCTCTCTCTCTTTCTGTGGTACTCTCTCTCTCTCTTTCTGTGGTACTCTCTCTCTCTCTTTCTGTGGTACTCCCTCTCTCTCTTTCTGTGGTACTCTCTCTCTCTCTTTCTGTGGTACTCCCTCTCTCTCTTTCTGTGGTACTCCCTCTCTCTCTTTCTGTGGTACTCTCTCTCTCTCTTTCTGTGGTACTCCCTCTC
>JAOPJO010000124.1:8644019-8663371 GCA_027123675.1 Molva macrophthalma | reverse complement strand
TGTGTGTGTGTGTGTGTGTGTGTGTGTGTGTGTGTGTGTGTGTGTGTGTGTGTGTGTGTGTGTGTGTGTCTCACCAAAAGAGCCACCACTGTGGGCTTCTTGTGTGTTTTTAATGAGAGCCGACTGGATGAAAGTGAGGGCAGGGACGGGTGCAGACAGCGGAGTGATGAGGGGCTGTCACAGGGTCAGGCCCCCCAGCATTGAGCCTTCACATGAGGGTAATGTGTGTTTAAGTGTCAGTGCACTGAAGCAGGAAAGGAGTATACTGTTGTTCTTCGTTTGCAGGGGTATAAGGGATGCAACGTGGGTACAAATGAATCCCCAGATGTGCTCCATCTGTTTTCGTTTCCAGATTAAAAAAGGGCCCCCGCATCAGGTCCACACACCCCCACAAGGAGTTGAAGAGTGTACATGTAGAAATAGTATCGGTAGAATAACTACACAACATCAGTGGATCCACACAATAGGGCCTCATACAGGCCTAATGCCAAAACCTTTGAACCAAATCTGATATTAATAATTGCATACATTTTCCATAAAGAGCACAATCCTTCGACATAGTCACAAAAACAGGGAGGATTGTCCGGTTCATTATTGATTATTGAACATTATTGACGAAGAGAGACGGAGAGAGAGAGAGAGATGGAGACAGACAAAGACAAGAGACAGATAGAGAAGACAAAAGACAGAGAGAGAGAGACAGAGAGAGAGGAGAAGAGAGACAGAGAAAGACGGAGACAGAGAGAGAGAGAGAGAAGGAGAAGGAGAAAGACGGAGAGAGACAGACATACAGAGAAAGATTGAGCCAGTCTGCCAACCGATCCAAAGAGCAAACCCAGCAGGACATCCTCCTCTCACCAGACAAGCCGTCATCACAGGAAGCGTCGCTGTAACACGCTAGCTGCCAGCTTCTGGTTGATCAGCGAGTGTCTTGGACGGGGATCGCACCCAGGACTAGGGATGTGTTGGCGAAGGGTGGGGAGGGGAGAAGCTATTTGGTCCTTAGATGCAGCGTAATTAACCTTACACTTATTCCACTTCAGACATCCAATCTACTCACAAGAGGGCTGATCACGCTAGAGTGGGTGCAACAATGGCACTAACACGAAGGCAGCGTCGGGGCGGTCGACACTAAGGTTCAGACGAGAGACTATGAACGACACATCTGTGTTAAAGGTAGCCTGAGGATGCTCAGAGGAAGAGAAGCATCCTCACACCTGAATGCTTGTGATCTACAAGTGTGAATGAATGAAAACATGACTGAATTAAAAGTGTGATTGAGTCAACTGCAAAGAAAACAACCAAAAAGGGTTAATTGAAATGATTAAAGATAGGGTAGGAATAACCTTTGCTTCTATAATATTTTTGAATATTCTTTGGTCAAATCTGTCAAAATTCTCTTAATATCCAGATTGCAATCAATAAATGAGTAGGATAAAAATAATATCTGGTATCTGTGGCTGTTGAAGGCCTGAAATAAGCCTGTCCTATCATTTCATTCAGCCCAAGGGAAATGATTGGATGGCATAGCCGTCTCTCTCCCTACCTTGGCTACCTGCACACACTCTGCCCGTGTGCTCATTACGCATGACTTGAGTCTCCCACAAGGCTAGGCAGACCTAGTGCTAAAGCTAGCGAGCTAGTCATGTGTTTAGGGGAGTGGATTTGGAGTGAGGCCTGAAGGGAGGGATGGGATTTTTTCAGTTGGATAGACACCATCACAATAATTTCAAATTGAACTGGTAATGTGTTGCTATTATTTAAAATGGAGGGGGCAAAAACTAAATTAATCTCGAAAAACATGGTATGTGTTCTTCTGCAGCTCTTTCATGAAAACAATAATGGAAGTGGATGAAATAAATCTGAATACATAGCAGACAAGGCTGTATGTGCTTGCTTTGTACTCAGTCAATTGAGATAAAAACACACGTAACAATTCCATCAAGTGCAGCATTCAACCGCAGAGTGAACCACATAAACGCTTGAAAGTGCATTAGAAAGTTTCTCACTCTTAAAAGTTTTTGTTTGTGCATAAAAGCAATTGATGGCAGAAGGAGATTGCAGTACAATGACCCAGCTGCAATGAAAGCACTGTGAAAGCAATCAAAGCCCTGAGAAATCAAATGTCTCCGCAACAAAAAATACAGTGGAGAAGACCGGCAAAAAGACAGTCAAGCCAACACACATAATTCTCCTGTCCGGTCAGTGCAGGGAATTCAATTTACCTTATCTGAAAACACAATAGAGGTCCACAACCACATTAGCTTGGCTTCTCATGGGTAGCGGATAGTTCAGCTGGCAGTGGCGGACAGGAAAGCAGTTCACCTCGACAGCACAAAGCACCAGCCGTTTAAAAGTGCATCGTGACTGTCTTTAAAGTCGCAGTGAATTACATTCTAGCAGATGAAAGCATGTTATTCACTAACAAGCAATCTTGAGACGTTTTTATCTTCAATGTGACCTTGCCTAGTCCCGTCTCTTGCCGTTACGTCCCATCTCTACGAACGAAGGGACATAACCCTTTACACATTTCAGAAAGCGTTTTAAATGGCTAATAAAAACGCTTTAGAACTGGCTATTGTAAGGTTGAAATACAACGGTACTCTTTCCACGTGTTGAGCGCATTAATCCTTTAGTATAGCAAACAAATCCAATGTTTCCAATGACCCGTATGACTATTATGGTTAAACTGCATATCAGGAATAGCCCTTAGTTATTCAACCGAACAACGATAATTCAAATCCACATAAAGCACAGAAATAAAATTTAAAAAATTAAAAAAAATCACACAAACAATACAACTGCTTTCTGAGGCCTAATAAGCAAATAAACGACAAGTTATAAAGACAAAATAATCAATAAAAGTGCACGACAGACCTACAAAGTAACAATGAATTAGAGGTCAGAAGAATCACAATGTCCATTTGGCATTATGCCCAGATAATCCAATCAATCAAGAACAGTGACAACCATCATCTTGGTAATCATGCTCTCAAAACACTTCCTGAATTAGTTGACTTTACTAGAAAATCATGTAGAAAACCGTTGCCTTAAACCATTAAGTTTACACAGGGTGAAACTAAACAGCTTAAGTTGTATTAACATAGAACCTTAGTTGGATGCAGTTAAGTTAGACATATCAAGTTTGCATTAGTCTTTACTCAAAATCATTAGTTGTACAAAATAAAAATTTTAAGTAAAACATCCATAACATTATTTATCACTACTTAAAATAATCTGTTAATGTAAGTGATGTATTTTCTTCAAATTAAATAGTTATATTTTGAGATTACTGTATTAAATACATTGTTTCAACAAAATTGTACGGAAGGGAAGAAATTAAACAATGCATTTAAATGTTCCAATGTATTTTATTGTTGACAAAACATTGCAAGGTAACACTTCAAATGTAATAAACCTTCAACCCAAATCAAAGTAAAAACAGGCATTAAAACTGCTTGGTATCAATTCCATATGGAGAAGGAATATAATGATTCCACTTCATCTTCACAAGAACCTGGAAACAGCACATAAGAAAACGTATTAACTCAACAACTCGGTTGCAGTAACATTAACTCCACTGCAAAACGTAAACTACCCTCTGCTAATGACCTCGTCCTTTGTAAAGTTCGTTAAGTTACGGCTATAAATCCAACAAATCAGTCATGTAACGTCACAACCTTAAACACAATTTTGAATCGGTATTATGTTGACAGACGTTAGCTAGCCTTAGCCACAAGCACATGCCGTGCTAACGTTATAAACTGAACCGACAGAAAAAGAAAAAAAAAACACTAAGCTAACTTTAGCGTTTCGCTAACTTGCAGTCCCCGGCCCGGTCTTATGATAGATATCTACAATAAGTTCCTTTACACACTCACCTCAGGCTGCTTTCAAATCCCCACCGCTGGTTTTACTTGTAGTACGTACTGTTGCACCTGGGTATGCATACAATTGGGAAATACTACAGGTGAGTTCACTGATGAGCACACCTGTAGTGCCACGCATCGACTTTCGCGGGCTCAGTCGAAGTGACGTCTGCTGCGCAGAGGATTGTGGGGCAGAATAGCCCAAAAATGATGCTGGCTTGCATACTGCGAGATGCGACCGGACGTAGTACAACATCCTGGTATTTTTGGCATACTGCATTTTCCATATTATGTATTGAGACATACTAAATCTTTTTTCTAGCATACTAAATAGTATGGTAATATGGGTATTGGATCGGCGGTTGGCATCATATGAGTTGCATTACCGCCACTTACTGGATTGTGAATGGGCCCCTCCCCTCCCTTACAGAAATGTAATATACTAAGTTATCTCTGCTTAACATGATCATTGCACTGTATATTTCAGCTGATTAGTGCAAACAAATATTTAGATTTAGTAATTAGAACGTTTTTTGACAAAACATGAAAGAATTAGTAATGACGACTCAAAAGTTGAATTACAACCAAATCCGGGTTTTCTCATCGACGCATCACTTACATGGTTTCCATTCCTCGTGCTTGTACGGACCAGAGGAAGTACCAGGTGAAGCCTGGGAGAAGCTTTCCTCCGGGGGAGAACTTCCCATTTGTGTGTCTTTAGCCAATGGGCTGTCCCACCGTAGAGGGAGGAGCCGGTGTCCGGGTTCTGCGGTCCACCAGATGGTGGCTGTTCTGAGCCAGCTAAGAGCTCGCCTGCTGGTCAATGAAACTTAAGTGTTGCGTGGGCTGTCTGTTATGAATAAATGTCCTCAGACAGGCTAATTAAAAGGGGTCTTTTTCATCACTGCAGGCCATCTGTTGGGGAACACAACCTGATGGAATGACTCTGCAGTCACTCCCACTGTGCAACAACACATCCTATTATCAGATCGTTGTTTTTTTTTTATCAAATTGAAAATAAATAGATAAATAAACGTAAGTGTTACTATGGGAGTCATTCCATTTTTTATGACTGTTAGTCTTTTGGGTGCAATCCACAGATAGTAAAAACGGCTTGCACCTTTAGTAAACCAAAGACCTGTACGAAAGGGCTGAGTTGGTAACCTAATAAAGTGAGACGCAAAGGTGAGACGCAATCTGACCAACTAATTTAATCACGCCTGCAGACCTGCCCATTTTAACGCAAATTGTTTAGAACTTTTTTTTTAATTCTTAAGATCATGAATATTCATTGGACATTAACTCCCCACATCAGTATTCCTGTAGCATTTTAAAACACAGTCTCTAAACAAAGCTTTTATGTAAATCACGTGCTATCTACAAGCGATCTGGACCTAGGGACACAAGACCAGGACTACAACAAGGTCAGTGCGTATGCTATAGACACAGCTCCCCTCATCAACATGGGACAAGGTCATCACATTGTGCTATTGCCAAACACGATACATTCATGATCGTGGCCTGAACTATTAGTATTTAATAAGTCAACATGGCCAATCCAAGGGCCAAACTCTTTATAGCAGAATACAAGAGCAAACTCGTTCATGTCAGTTCTTTATCTCCAAACTCAAGTATGACTTTGGCCGACACACTGGCCGTTCACTGTCTGCTGTGGACAGAAAGACACTCTTGTCTTGTGCAAACTGATGGGCCACTGCATGTCCGTGTGAGGACGGATCCCTGCAGCTCTACATTAGTACCCAGGCCCCCAGGTCTGCTGGATGACTTTGGGAGGTCCAGGAGATTCTTTGTGGTAATTGGCTAAATGGCGTGGTTGGTTGGGTCCACAATGCCAGAGGAAGGGGGAGGAAAAGGGGGGAGGGGGGCTGGTCTGCAATTTATATCAATATGGGAATTAATTATCCCTGTCAATGTGTTACAGCAACGCTACCCCATTCCCCTGCATCATTTTGCCCCACTGCTTGCTACATTGTTTACAGTAAATAGGGTTAAATACCAAGCCGTAGATCACTTCAGTTGTCTCAAGAATGGCAATTAATTCAGTTCTTGGTAATGAATAGCTTGGTTTGATTTACAGTTTTAAGTGCTGTCTCTGCACAGCGGTCGGGTGGTAGGCTTGTGCACCCATCCAGAACCTTAGGAGGAAAACCCTTTGGGACACTTCGTCTCACATCTCTTTCTCCCCTACTGGCTAGTGCAAACCCTCCACTAATGCAATCCAGCTCGTGGGAGGAAATGTCGATAGTTACAGCCCCCTAAAGCAGGGCTGCTGAGACAACATAGAGACGTATGTGGGCCTTACATCTCCCATAGCTCCTCACATAGCTTCTCTTCTAGTTTTAATTACTACAAATAAGTAGCAGCATTTGGTCAGCTTTATGGTGCTTTTTAAAAAAGAGCAAGCTTGGTGAGACAGTAGATTCTGCAGAGCGGTGAAGCCGGAGATGCACAACTACTTCTATTTACAATGGCAACGGCGAATCAAGGAAGGGGCCCATAGATTATTCCTGGCACTGCTACCTATACACTATATCTGCGTGACGACAGTCAATGTCAAATGAAACCATGTGGAGAGTAGCAAACGTATGTGTTCCAGTGGTATACGAGTCCAACAGAAGCAGAATGGAAAGGAAAACGAAACAGAAAGTACAGGATGCATATTAAATCGATTTGGATTTGTGTTGAAGCAGAATTGTTGGGTGATGACAGCCATTCAATTAGATTGTGTTTGTGAAACGCAGGAAAACAATCAATCCTGAGAGGTTGGCAGTGTGCTAATAGAGTAAAGGAACATAAATACTAACGCAGAGGAAAGTTCCAAGGCGGAAAGGGGGGGGGGGGGGTCGGCGTTGGGAGAATGGCTGCATGGGGGGAGTGTGACTTTCTCTCCCCCCTGAACTCATTGCTATTCTCCACCAACAGCAAGCTTCCTGCTAATAGGATGGAAGCCCCGAGGCAATGAGATCTGCCGCAAGATGGAGCAGACTGGTGGAATAGCAGACCTGTATACACACTCACACGCAGCAGCCCCCCGGCTCCCGGTCGTCCATCCCGCCCCCGACTTCCATCCTGCCGGGGAGCCACGAGGAACCGCGAGGTACCATGAGGTACCGTGAGGAACCTTGAGGAGCCATCAGAGCTGGCAGGGATCTTGGGTGACTTGGGTCACGTGGGCAATTACAGTGTGTGTGCCAAACCTCTTTTGTGCTTGTGCTTGAGAATACATTTAGGCATTAATAAACTGGTTCCAGATCTGCCAACAGTCGATTTACTTTTGGAGCATTTGCTGATTGCCAAGCCCCTTGATCAAGTTATATATTTAGTAAGACGATGATAATTTGTCGTTTTAGTTCCACATCCTGTTACTTTACATTGACTCTGGCTGCAGTTATATCATATTAAAAATCCAAGTTACAAAATGAAAAACTGCAGGAGGTAAGAAGTTTTCTTGATTAAACCATCTCTACTTCCGAAGGAGAATGCTCTCCCTTGAAAGATCGAAGTCATTTCGTTTTGACCATAACTCTGTGCCTCCAATAAGAGTGGGCAAAACAAGCTAACCTTGACCTAGAACGAGACATATATGCCTGCTGCTTTTCCAATTTCCTGAAGGCCCGAAGGTCCAAATGTGACAACTGTGTGAAAATCATTGTGTGGCTCTACTTTTATGGTATACATGACAAATATGTCTGACGTAGTGGTGCACTCCAGTAAACGTTCTGAGGGCTGATGATATCAGAGCCCTCAAGTCGTGTGCTCTAATCACAACAATCCCTTAGCTCTGACACACACATATTTATCTTTCAAATAGGCAGACAAAAAATATCACACTTTGTGTCATCGTTAAGAAGAGACATTTTATTCACAGGTACTGTAAAACACAAGCTGCCACATCATACATTTATACACAGGATTTGAAAAATCCTATAAAAAACCAATGATATTTGAAAATATGGGTATCGATATGAAATATGACCTTACATACAATAATTTCTTGGAAAAAAAGGTCTCTGTTGGATAATAGTAATTTCATTTATGAGCTTTACCCTACAATAGTGAAAACAGAGGTTATTATACAAAAATTAGAATGGTAAAATTGGAGTACAACAGTATTAAAAATGATTAAAAAAATCCCAAGCAGCATCTTGAAAGAGGGCCTGAGAAGGTATTACAAAGTAAAGTAAAGAAAAGGAAAACAAAACGCAACTGTCATAGTTTTAGAAATTTGTACCCATCCAAATACAATAAAATCAGTTTTTTATTCTAAATACCCGAATTCCACAGCATCCTTTTTAATTGTATCATTCATCATCATCCATTTGGAGTAAAAACCGGCAAATTCTAGCAGCTGCAAAGAGCCGATATAATGATTGAGCTCTGCTAAACCTCGACCATCGCAATTGTTTATAATGACACATTGCACCATTTTACAGCAATCTCCTTCGACACATTTTTGGAGTCTTTGATTGAGACCCTGAACATGGTAAAACTGCCATGAGAAGGAAAATAATTGGGAGGATGGAACTTGCAAGTTGGTGTGCTTCTGCTCACGCTCAGAGGGGGTAATAGGCCATGACACACTGCTGTCTACATATTCCCGTTGAGGTTCTTAAGTAGTTAGAGTGAATATAATGGTATGCATAGAACCAAAGATTCGGCACCGCTCCAGAGAGAACACTACAAAAAGGCCCAGCAGATGCAGCCAATCAATGTCCCTTGTATTGTGAATATAGTCAACGCAGAACCCGGTCCAAAATCAGTTAGCGATACAACTGGGCATGCTTACGAGCACTGCTGTGAGTGTAAATGAATTCCGATCGTCAAGGTTAGGTTGCCAACACTAGCGTTGTTGTTTCCTCTAACTGGAAAGTGTGGCAGCAAAGTGAACAGTTAAATCACGTTTAACAACCAACCATGACTGATATGTTTTGGTTTATTCCCACACTTTCAGTTAGGAAGAAAACATGGCCGACCCACGCCTGAGTGACCCCCGCCACCTAACTGCCGCTTTAGCTAAGTGCGTCCACGGAGACCCATTCGATCAAGGCAACTGGAGGGGAGTACACAGTCACTCAATCCTCGCGAGCATCCCCAGCCCAGCTGGCAGTGGATGAGTGATCAACAGCAACTGTAGTCCTTGAAAATATAACCCAGACCGGTCTAGAAAAAAAGGCTAGAAAACTATAGAACCAGAGAGAGAACATAAGGCGCAAGAGGCTGGATGGACATGGAAAAAATGCTGACTGAGGTTTGAAACATGAGAAAAGGCAGAGAGAGCAATAGCATTACCGTATTGCTATCTTTTTTTCTTCTTTTTTGATTTTTTTTTACCTAAAAATGAATTTGTACACACCACATAATCATATAAATACACTATACAATGCAATATAAAAACCTTTTTGTTTTTAAAAGGAATATGATCAGAGTTAGATATGCTAATCAGGATACCTGCCCCCATAAAAAAAAACAAAAAAAAGACTCACAACAAGACAAGTAAAGAAGGCACTTCTGGTTTGTTGTTCATTGACTTTTGGGTTAATGATGGCCACTCGTTTGCCATGCAGACAACAGCATTTGTGCACACGTTTCTCTCCATTTACAACGCATTATAGAAAACGAGGCACTGCAGCTAAGTGGTTGAAATTCTCTCTGCTTCCATGCAAAGACTCACACGCTGATTTCATCTTTGCTCTCTTCAAGGGGAATGGGGGTGTTGCCCTTTTCAAAGCGTTCTTTTCATTCCAGTAAGTATCTATTCACTGGCTGCTACATTTCTTCATCCTTCCTCACTTTCACTTTCACTTGGATCCTCTATACCTCCTTCTTCTTCTCCTCCCTCCGCTCCTTAGACTCCTACTTCACAGGGACCTTCTCGTACGACCGCCGCCGCAGGCGTGCTGATGTCGAAGCACGTCACCATCATCACGCGGGACTTGCATAGGTTGACGCAGAATTCCAGCTCTTCTGTCGCCTCCACCAAGGCCTCCAGGTAATCTGTGGATTCTTTGTCCAGATCCTGGTCCACCTCGACTGTCAAATGCAAAAGGCATGGAGGTTTTTTAGTCCGATGCTAGCACTTCATTCAAAATCTCCTAATACCCACAACATGTGGTCAACATAATTCTGTACCCATGTTCTAAAGAAGGAGTTACTTACACTCTCCGATCCACTTCCTGGGGTCCATCATCAGCCTAGCTTTGGTGTCCTCCAGCTCCTCCCACAATGCCTCGTGTTTAACCCGAAGCTCCTTCACCTGCTGCTGCCTTCTCTCCAGCACCTTCAGCTTACTGTTGAAATACTGCAGGCCCTGAAGGGAACACAAGCACGATGAGATGCTGGAGGTGGATGGAGATGAACATGCCTGAACATATCGTTTAGTTTCATTAAGTATTTCCTTGTTTCCTGAATATAATTTTTTTAACTAAAGCCCAACACGACGATAAACGGACCTAGGAATGCAAAAATTAAAAATATATACAAATATATATATACAAAAAAAAATTTAAAAATGAAAATAAAACCATAATAATGTAATGCGTACCTTTTCAACATCCTGAAATGGTTGCTGAAAGAGAGAAGAAACAAATTGACATATGTTTCATCAGATTTTCACATTACAAAATGAACATTCACAAGGAGATTATGAACAGCATGAATGTACTATGTATGAATACACAAACACAAAAATGTATTTTCACACGATTATATCACTAGTTTTGTGGTGATGAGACGGTCTCGGCTAAAGCTGTGCATTTTCTGTGCCAGTCAACCAGGGATGGCTGGTAAGGACATTGTAAATCATCATTATCTAATTGAGAGTGAATCAAACGACAATCCAGGGGGTTTAATATGTCCTCTTAACAAGTCCTTCTCTCACTGCCTGACTTGCGGGAGCAGTTAATGGCCCACTGGAGAAGAGCAGCCATAAAGAGCCAAGCGACCAGATCCAACTGATGGGCTAACGGGGGTTGGTGGCAGTGGCGGATGTGCATTCATCAGACAGTTCTTTCTTGACCACTAAACTTTGCCATCGTTTCTATCACACTTCTGTTCCCAATCTGTAACCGCCACTGAGCGCCAGCCACACCAGACACAGCGTTTCAATCCCAATTAGACGGTAATTGCCCGCTGATCTTTCCACATTCCTGGGAAGCTCTGAATCCCAAGCCTCGAGGCCTGGTCCCAGACACTAACGCTGGGATTTGCTACCAGGCAGACTTAAGGTCAGACATCTGAGACACATTTTTCTTCTGTCTTGTACTTTAATACGTTTCTGGGAAGGAGTCGGCGAAGACTTTCCCACAATGTAAGTCGTCGTGTCGTATGCAGGGCACGTATGGAATCAATGTCGCACATGTAAAGCATGACCATGGCTCTGCATTGCAATAGGATGTGTTAAATCCTGAGATAGTGCTTCAGGAGATCTAAAATAACTTCCGACATTTGATGCCCCTGGTCACTCACGGAGAACAAGATCGTCCCTTCAGCTCACCTCTGCTATTTCCTCCTGTCTCCGTCTTTGGAGTCTTTCCACGTCGTCGATCTCATACACCTTAATCTCAAAGGGTTCCTTCAACGGCCCAGACATAGGAGGCAGGTCCACCCACTGGCCCGCCGTGCCAGCCTTCTTCCCCAGGGAAGACGTGTCTGGCATTGGCGCTGGGATAAGCCGTCTCCTTTGGAAGCCTACAGGAACCAAGCGCAGCAGACGCAGTTATAGAGCAGAAATACAATAACGGTATTTGCTGGCCACTGTGTGTAAATATGTATGAGCCTCGCTCTGAGATGTTGAGAGGCGTATGAGGCATTAGGCGGGCCTGCTGTGTTATGTTGATTACATATTTATATGGGCTTCATGACTCCTGATTCTCTGGCTCCACAGTATAAACAAATTCAAACGGTTGGTTTACTGCAGACAAAATCTTGCGCTGAAACCAACACTCTATATTCAAGTCATTCTATTCGATCAAAATATGCAGAATATAATTATAGTGCATATCCTGATGAATAAAATTAAGTTAAAATAAAGTAATTCAGCACCTGTGTCTGGAGTATTCCCTATGAGAATGGATGAATGTGTGGAGTGCAGCAGCATTGGATCAATTCATTTGGATCTACTCAAGAATAACCCATAGACATTGCTGCATATTGACGTGTGCTATCAGATAATATAGGTCCTGGATATATACATCAATGCATATATAGATATATAGATTCAAACAAAATCCTACAGGTTGCTTCCTCACCGTTAGATCTTTTCTTGGGGGGCTTGGAGCTCCTCATTCTGCCGGAAGACATTCCGCTCTCGCTCATCGAGTCCAGGGCCGACGAGGCGCTGCCAGTGGCCTCGCTGTCCCGGATCATGCTCTCGTAGCCGCTGCTGCCGCCGCTGTGGTAGAACAGGGCGGTGCGGCCCATGGCCGGAGGGAGCTCCCCGCTCAGCACGCTGCTGTTGTCGCTGCCATGGCCGCTGCTGTAGCGCTGCGGCCTCCTGGGAGCCGTGATCTTACTGTAGGGGGAGGGCAGCGCGGCGACGGGGGACTTTTCGTCCCCGACGTTGACCCCGCTGTCGTTCCCACTGTCCGAGTCTCCCGACGCTCGGACGTGCTTGCCCGCCATGGTGCTCGACGCCAACTCGCTCACCCGGCTGTTGGCGGCCCTTATAGCCTGCTTGGTGCCCATGATGGTGCCCCTTCCAGGCTTGCTGCTGACCGCGGTAGTGGTGGTCCTGGTGGCCGACGTCCTTCCGGACGGAGGAAGGTTAGCGTTGGCACTTTTGGTCACTGGTTGTGCTAATGACTTGGTCGAGGAGCTTAGACCTTTAGAATTGCTAGCAGACAGTGAGCGCGCCTTATTTACATTCGTCCCTCCTAACGTCCTGGGGTTAACGCTTGCTTTCCCCTGACCAGGTTTACCAATTCCTCCGGGGCTTCCGCATGGAGATGGTGGGGAGGTAGCGATGGGAGAGCTTGATGAGCTAGGAATCCCAAAGCGTGGAATAGACCTGCTGGACTTACTGCTGCTGCTGCTCCCCAAACTGGCCCCACTGTTCTCCCTACTGAGAGCAGGTCTTGAACCTGAGAGGGACAGGTTGTCACACCTCTCTAGAGACATGTGACTGCCGTAATGAAGCCCGCTGTCTCCTCTGGGGCCTCTGGCCTTCAGGCTTGAGGTAATTTTGGTGGTGGAGAGGTCAGACTTCAGACTGGAGGTTTTGAAGCTGTTGATGTCTCCCCTGCAGCGTACCTCCAGCTCATCCTCGGAGACCACTGACCGCAATGACGAGGTCATCCCTGCCTCCCCATAGGCTAACCTTAAGGCACTTTGGGGTAGCAGAGTCTTGTTCTTCTGGTCAAGACTGGACTTTCGCACCGGAGGGGGAGGAGGGGAAGTGCCACCAGGCTTCGGGAGAGCGCTGGCTTTCTGTGTGTTCGCCTTGCAATGTTTCCCGAGAGAGGAATACTTTAGGCTACTGGTAGATCCAGTGACGTCCTGTTTCCCCTTGGACTCTGTTGAGGCATGGATGACAGGCACAGTCCCCAAGGTGGTGGCACCTCGCCTGAGCAGAGGCATTTTGCTTGGGGGTTCGGTTTTCCTACTGGCCGACTTCTCACAGCCATCGACCACCCTTTGGGATGAGGTTGAATCCTGGACCTTGGGTGGACGAGGTACGCTGTTGCTGCTGATAGGTGTTTTGCGGGACGGGATGCCACTCACTGGGTTTTTGATGAACCTGCTGGTGATAGTGGGCTCAGATAATTGGGGTTCTGAGTGGTTGCCTATGTGATGCCAAGGGTTCTCTTGCCTGGTGTCCTTACCCAGAGCCTCCCTACTACTACTGTGGCTACTGCTATTATGGGAAATGGATGAGGTAGGTTTAATTTTCCTGGGAAGACTGGAATGGACTGTAGAGGGACCTTGTGGGGGTTCAGAGCAACTAAGAGATTGAGCTTTAGTTATTTTGGATGTGAACTTCGGTGACCCTTTAGCCGACTGAGGAGTTGGGGGACACTTTGTCAGGGATAATTTGCCTGACGCTGCGCTGTCACTGTCAATGTCAGAGAAACTAAAGCCACTGTCGTTGAAGGAGCTCTTGGCATCTCTGGGGGATGGCTCACAATGGAACATACCAAGGGAGTCCAGGTAAAAGGTCCCCTCGGGTCCCACGTGCTTGGCCTGTGGTAGAAAGACATCCGTTGAGTGAGCGCCTTCGCTCTCCACTGTGCACACGCTAACCTCACTCAGCCAGGAACTGATGGACGAGCCCCTGCTAGCCATGCACACTATAGTCTCCTCCTGGTATGGTGTCCCCGGCTCCATGTTGCCCTCTGACCCTCCGGCGGCTAATGTGTACGCATCAAACTCGTCGTTGATGCTGCTGATGATGCTGACGGGCCGGGAGCCAGAGGCCAGGGCCTGCAGGGAACAATCACTGTTAAAGCTGATGATGCTCGAGGGGCGGCCCCTATCTACAATGCTGCCTATGGCCAGCTCCTCCACCACGGTGAACACCAGCTCATCCTCTCCGTTCAGCTCCACCGGCTGTTGGAGGGTGACCGTGGCTCTAAGAATGTCTCGATCCAAACACCTCTCTCTCAGGGTGGGCCGCATCTGGCACACATCCAGTGGTGCCCTGACCATGTGGGAGGTGAACGAATCCCCCTTTTTCCCAGCTTGATAGCTCATTCCAACAGGAGGCATTCTGGTGCTGCAGCGTTCCTCATTGTCCCTGTGGTCATTTTGCTGGGGAGGGGGTGGAGCCGGCTTTGGCAGGGGCTTCTTATTGAAGAACACCTTCTCCCTTACTACAGGCTCTGAGATAGCAGCTGCAGCGCCACTCTGTTTGCTTGGGCTGGTTGGATTTCCAGACAACAAGATCTTCTCACCATCAGCACTAGTCCTACACATACTCGGAACACTGTCAGACGGCACCCTTTCCACAGGTATGCATTGCCTTTGGGCATTGTCCAGTTTAGATTTAGGCTCAGGGTTGCAGACTGATGGAGCGGCCACAGACTTTGGAGATGGTCTGGGTGAGACACTCTCTTGAGAGGAATCATTAGCAATAATCTTCAAGGGACTATTCCCTGGACCATCCTTAGGCTTGTCCATCTTGGGGCTGCCCTGGTTTCCCTTGCCTTCCCCGACAAAAGCAGTGGGCTCCTCACTGCCGTCGATGCACTCCAGCCTCTCCTGCAGTTCTGCAAATGTGTTGCATTTGAAAAAGTGGTCTCTGTCCAGAGGGCCATCTTTCGTAGACCTCCTTCTGTTTAGAGAGGGAATGATTGGAACAAAGGCAGGGGGACCTTCGTTGTCACTAAGCTCCCGGTCTGAGATAGCAGCTCCGCCAGGCCCCACGTATATCACCGTATCACAGGACTGCTCGCTGCTGGAGGAATATTCCTGGTCACTGAGAAAGGAGGGCAGGTCAGGGTCCAGAGCCACGGTCCGGGGGTGGAAGGGTCTGAGATGGGGAGGGCGGCGGATTCTGCCCTCCTCACAGGAACTCTCCCCACCGGAGGAACTGGATGCATACTGCAAAGCAGAGAATAGAAGGGACCTCACTATTTGTATGCGTGTGTGTGGGTGGCTGGGGTGTAGCACATTAACAAAAATGGGAAAAAATCATTTTTCCAATTAATATTTATCACAATCCCTTGTTGGACAAAATCAATTATAAAACAAGTATACATTTCTCTGAAATTGAAGCGGTCAATATATTCAGAAAGGGTAAAAGTGCAAGTCAATAGCCATACAGGAATGAATGTCAATAATATGTATTGCACTGAGTGTGAACTTCATTATAAAACTGCCTCCGACCCATACTAAATAAATACATGCTGTCATTCCACCTAATTATCTGAAGCCTATATTTCCCTAATCTGAGGAATGCATTACACAGATCCTTAGGCAGGAAGTATTGATTACATGATTATCTGTTGAGGAGCGGGTGGAGAAATAAAAAGAAACTAGCTACTGAATTATAGGGCTAATAAACTTTCATTTGCAGAAGCATACATTCGTACAATAATTAGCTCAAAGATACAGAGGAAGGAAACATTGAAGCGTGCAATGTCAGTCAATCGAATTCATGTATTGATTTCTCTTTGTGCACGGTAGAGAAACAAATGCTCTTACAGCAACATTAATTACAGAAAATTATAACTCTGCATTGGATAATTAAATAAAGCGAAAGGTCGGATTATTACAGCATAGCTTCTTGCTAACATTAAAGTAAAGAAAACCATGCCTTGCGATGCCAAGAACAAGTGTTTCAGCCATTTTCCATGGACACTGAAACTGCGCTGCGGCATACCCCTGATGTGAGGAACATGTTTGCTCTGGGTTTACTCGTTCCACACCTTTGTCTTCTTCTTCCGCATGCGGTGAATGCGGGAGGCCAGCTGGATGGTGTTGAGGGAGTCAGCGTAGTGGGCAGGGGAGTCCGAGATGTGGGCGATCATGGTGGTTCTGCAGTTGATATTCCCCAGGGACTCCCTGAGCAACATTGTCAGCTTGCTGTCCCTGGATCGGTGTTCACACAACATCATGATCGGTCAAGCCATGCTTCAGCGGTGCAAAGGCAGAGTGCAAAGTCATGACGAAAAACTCAAGGGCCCACTCATTTCGTTCCAAAATATTACTCAAAACAGCCTTCAAATTGCGTTAGTGGAAGCTAGACCGATGCTCCGAAGGCATGGGCTGCGACCTTCCGGATAAACTAGATCACACACAAATATAACCGCAGAACAAACGAAAAACTGAAAAAAAGCCACATGGTTCGAGAGGGCATCGGTTTTCTTACCTATACGGTACGTGCTTGGCCCCGTTGGCTAGAGCCATGATGACGTTTCCCAGCGCGTTGAGAGACAAACACAGGCCCCCCCCGCCGTCCCGGCTCCTGCTCAGGTCCTTCTCGCAGCTCCCCAGGTCGATGAGGTGGAGGCGGCTCCTCCCACCGGACACTGAGGCAGCGACAGAGGAGAGGGCAGGAGAGGGCAGGAGAGGGCAGGAGGAGGAGAGGGCAGGAGAGGGCAGGAGGAGGAGAGGGCAGGAGAGGGCAGGAGAGGGCAGGAGGAGGAGAGGGCAGGAGAGGGCAGGTGAGGTTGTGACTCTGGTGCGGACACCCCCCCTGGCAGAGGTTAGCAAACACTGCAGTGGGACGACCGCGGCTTGGTGGCCAAGGGGGGGGGGGGGGGGGGAAACAACCCCGTAAGGTGAGCGTGACTTATGGGGGAGTGGGCCAGCCTTTAGGGGACTAGCTCAGCCATAGGACTGGTAGGAAGAGGTAGGAGCCTCCTACAGCACTTAAATAGGGAGCGCTCACAAAGACCTTTATCATCACTAGAAGATGGGGGATTCACTGGGATGGGAAGAAGTTAGTCATAATAGACTACTGTCTCAGCAGATGAAGTCTGACGATTGAGTCTAAAAGACTAAAGGGGCTAAAAGGTTAAGAAAATACATTTGCAGCTACACTTTGTTGTGCGCCTGACTAATGTGTTGTTCCACATGATTTGTAAGAAAACAATGAGTTCTGGGGTTATGCAGCAAGAGGAGAAAACCATTAAGCTCACGTAGGCATGATTTGGAAATTGACTGATTCACACACTTATTTCTTCTAGGCAGAAGTGCAATGCATGAATGCCAACTGTTTTTTTCTTCTTGCACAGGCCAGAACCCATAAACATTGAACATGGAGACCTGAGAGTTATTTCTTTTAGTTATACTTATGCTGTCTAGCCTCCAATAAATAACTTTACGGTTATCGGGGCCATAGGAGGTAGGTCAGATTTCAACAGCAATAATAAGAACTCACTGATAGAGGAATTCATGCTGAAACACAATCCATTACACCAAATAAGCGCTAATAGCCAACATTTCTGAAAGTGCTTCTGATTATCGAGTGGATTAGATCCATAATGAACTGATTACAGAGCACTCTCTTGTATTTGTCATCAGGTCTTATTATTGTTATTAAGTCTAACACAGGCACAGAGTGCAGAGACGTACGCTGAGCAGAGTGGTGTTCAAATCCTAATCAAGGGGAGCGATAAATCAACATTTACGACGTACAAAGGACAAACCGGCCACACAGGGTCCCGACGTAAAGGACATGAAAAAAGACACAGAGCGGGTATCCGCTTAGGTGGTCTGCAGCCGCGGCAGGCAGCTCGTTCCCATGCCTCCACAGGCAAGGACACCGCGTCACGGCGTCCGGTGGGCAAACAACGCAATCCCTCCTGCAAGGCCCTCCAGAGCGTGCTCCAGCTAAAGGCAACCAGCGGGAGGGAGCTGCCGTCTCAGTTAAAGAGGACCGCGGGCTGCTGCAGGACACGAGGGGCCGACGCTGTACTCACTGCCTCCCTTGCCGCTCTTCTCCACGCGGTACTGGTACACGTGCAGCGTGAACAGCATGTGGGAGTTGCGGCGCTCCTCCTCGCCCGCGCCGTCCCGGTTGGTGCTGCGCGCCTGGATGGCCGCGTCCAGGAGCAGGGCGGCCCTCTCGGCCGTGGGGGCGCGCAGCTCGCTCTGGTTCTGGAGCTGGTGGGGAGGGTGGGGGGGGGGGGGATGGAGCAAGACAAGGAGAATCCTTACGGTGAGCGTGTGAGGCGTGGCCAGCATTGGATTAGAGAGACGTGAGGATGAGTGGGATACAGAGGAGGAGGAGGCTGTGGGAGGCTGTGGGAGACGGTTAATTGGAGCCAGCCACACGTTTCTTGCCCATTATATTGGGTCTCTTGGGCAATGAAAAGCAACAGATATGCACGCTGGGAGGGGATTAGGAGGGGGTGGTGGGGGGCAGTAGGCCGGGGCACGTCCATCACCGCTGGACGGAGAGGACGGAGGTGGTAGAGTACAAAGAGGAAGATGGAGGAGGATTGGAAGAGGGTGCCCCACGTGTGGCTGCAAAAGGAGACAGCAAAGACAGCAAAGAGCTTCACAGGAGCCCAGCCGCCTTTGAAGTCCCAGTCCACACGGTTTCCCCCCAAAAAACAACATCTGACGGCAACACCTGCCAGCGCCTTCAGAACCCCGCACCCCTGCAGCCCCCCCACCCCCTCAGAAATACCCCCTCAAAAACACCTACAGCTATTGTGTTTGTGAGGGGCCAGCCCCAACATGAGGGTAGTAAATGCTGATGGATTCTAACAGTAATCATCAGAGTGAAGCTGCAGAGGGAGCCATCAATAGCAGGGATAACGTTGGGGGGGAAATACAAAGCAAAGGATTACAGCGGCAGGTAGACGCAGAGCTCCAGACGGACCTGAAAGAATTGTGAGAAGATGAAAAACATACACAAAGGCAAAAGGCAAAGATTTTGTGGGCAGGATGATAGAGCGCGGTGTGAACTGGATCAATAGGCAGACACACTAATACATAGACAATACAGAGAGAGAGAGAGAGAGAGAGAGAGAGAGAGAGAGAGAGAGAGAGAGAGAGAGAGAGAGAGAGAGAGAG
>JAOPJO010000124.1:8536620-8563630 GCA_027123675.1 Molva macrophthalma | reverse complement strand
AGACATAAAGTACATAGTTAATTATAACATATATATATATATATATATATATATATATATATAGAATACAAGACCAAAGCTGGCTAAGACATGCAATTTTGCAAACAGCATTGCATGTTTGCAAAATTACAAATTACAAATTAAATCCAGTGGTAACCGAAATTGTCACGTGGAAAAATATCCCACTACCCCCCCATGTCCTAACAGTCACTAGAAGTAACCCCAGTTCATGTAAATATTAGCTTTAGCTTGACTTTCTGGTTCATTCTGGTACATCTGATGCTGATGGCACATTGCTTGTGCTATCAGCTTCCCTAATCACCGAACAGTCAAATGAGTTACTGTATATTGCCTCAGGCACATATGCAGTATTTGTTATTTAAAAACAGCCATCATATTGGCTAGGTTATCCAAAAGTATGTATTGTATTGTGTTAGCAAAGGAAACAAAGAATCATTTACTGTATTTAGCAATTTATATAATTAAAGAACAACATTTAAAAGACTTGAAGTGAACAAACTTTAGTTTGTGATAGATTAATCTCACTGTGTCTCTTATGCAGTAAATTATGTCCTGGGGGGATTCTAGGTTTACCCATTCAAACTAACCAATATGGCCACTAGGTGTCATCCGCTGGCTGAAAGACCACAATTAATTGATTCACATTGTTCACAATCGGTTTTCTCTAAGAGAAATATAGCTTTATTCAATAAATCGTACTATAGTAGTAGTGTAGCAATATAGTGACATTAAAGAGTGTCAAAAAGCCATTATTTATTGACTCAATAACCAGCAATAAATGCTTTGTCTTATAAAGAGTTTTTAAAATGGCTATTTTAAAAGCAGTTTAATAAGGATTTTGCAAATCCAACTATAAATGTACTCTTTGAAGTGTCTATTTAAAATTTGTATCCCTCATCTGTTAGATTTAATGCTGCATAATAAAAGTCCTTGATTAGGGTTTAATGTGTTCTTTAATAAAGAAGTCTTTAAATGGGTCAATTTTACAACATCCGTCCCAGGGACGCGTCGATATATCCATTAATTTATTAAGTAAACATCCCATTTGCCAACCTAATTGAATGAAAGTATCTTTCCATGTGTTGCAAAACCAGTATTCTTCCTGTGAGTATAGGCTACTACAGATATGCGAGGGAAACAGCACTGCACAATACATGGACCAAGCAGGAACCATTCCTTCAGTATAAGCTCCAGCTTCATAGCCTGGAGCGGGAACATAGGTACTTGATGAACTGCATTGAACAGCAGCAGCGGCTGTATCACAGAGCATATGATAATCTAAAATCCAAACACAATAGTGCTTTACCAAAACCATTGGCAATGGCTACGGATATGCCCTGGAATCACACAGCCAGAAACTGCTCATATTCTGTCAACTTGGGGCAAAGTTTATTTTTTAAAGCGGCAGAAGCCTTCACCATGGGAGACAAGGACGTTTGAAGATATCAAGCCAAGAAATGATGAAAGGACTTCCACAAAATGATACACCTATTAGTCAAATAAAAGGTTGTAAACGTTTGGATAGATTTTAAGTGTTTTTTGTTGTTGTTGAATCAGTGTGTGATCTCAATCGCGGATGCTTCAGAGAAGGGCACCACGCGAGTAAGCTGCACTGTACTGCACAAGGCTCCAGGCAACTGAATTAGCAAGAAGACAGGAAGTGGCGGTTGTTGCAGTTCCACACCTTTCCGGTGAAGCAGCTCAGCGATTCGGTTGAAAGGAGAAAGCTAGGTGGAAATAATCGAGAGCGAAGGGGGGCTACAGAAGGTAAACGGCGTATATGTTAATTTGTGGATTGACTCAGAATGACCCGATGCACAATTATGTTACCACTATAATTGATCTGATCTGCCAGTGATTTATTGCCAACAGTCACAAATTAAGGTTAGCAACTTGGCTACGGTTAGCCTGCTAGGCGACAAGCTAACTCGTAGCCGTCGTTAGCATTAGCCCATTCGAAATGTGTCTGACACTCCTCTCAAATCTCTTCACAGGGTGACAAGACGTGGATTAGATGCACGGTGGACATATGCATCGCTGAATCCCGTACTATATCTTTCAACACTCAACCATACAAGTTTATCAAGTTGCCTTGTCCGACCTTTAATGGAATAGCCCCGGAAAATCGCTTTTCTCCCCCGGTGGTGCTGAAAAGAACAAGGACGCTCCCGGTAAGGAGGACCGCGAGAATATTCCATAAGTAGAGCAGCCTAAGCAGGGCCTTATGTGAGATCTCACCTGACAAAGCTATCCCGCATCTGTCACACCCGCAGACTCTCATTGATCTTTTTTATTTTCTGGTGAATAATATGAACGTTGTGCAACAGCTGTTGCGAAGTTGGTCAATAACCGCGCCATGCTCTGTATAGGCCTTACCAACATGGTACTGTGCTGAACTTCCATGCCCGTGTACGTTATCGGCTCCCTTTTCCCAAGACTCAAAATCACTGAAAAGCTTGCGGTGTAAGTTTATTTCTGACATGCACGTCTATGTCTGACAGCACCCACATGCCTGTCATTGAGTCATGCGATTGCAAGTGAATATATAATCCGATTGTAGTAAGTAAGATACGTTAGTGCGGCAGCTATCAATTTTTATTATTGGAAGCTTTATTGTATGCAGAGTACAAAATGGGCAAAGTGCTATCAAAGATCTTTGGCAACAAGGAAATGAGAATATTGATGCTTGGACTGGATGCGGCTGGCAAGACGACAATTCTCTACAAACTTAAACTTGGACAGTCAGTCACCACTATTCCCACAGTTGGTTTCAACGTGGAGACTGTGACCTACAAAAATGTCAAGTTCAACGTCTGGGATGTCGGAGGGCAAGACAAGATACGTCCTTTGTGGCGACACTACTATACGGGCACTCAAGGGTTAATTTTCGTTGTGGATTGCGCGGACAGAGATCGCATCGATGAGGCAAGGCAGGAACTTCACCGCATCATTAATGACCGAGAGATGAGGGATGCCATCATCTTAATATTCGCAAATAAGCAAGACCTTCCGGACGCAATGAAGCCACATGAAATCCAAGAGAAACTCGGCTTGACCCGCATCAGAGATAGAAATTGGTATGTTCAACCCTCCTGTGCGACCACAGGCGATGGACTGTATGAGGGGTTGACATGGTTAACATCAAATTACAAATCTTAATGAGTGATGACTGTTTTAGGTCAAAACTATAATGAAATTATGTTGCAAGTTACAAATAACTTCTCATATGGTAAAGAAAAAGTCGATTATCTTCCATTTATTTTTAATACTACGTTTACCCCACAACTAATTTATCTTTTATGGGTTTGCTGGCTTAAAGTTTGCTTGTATGCAGTCACAGGCCTATATCACGTGTTATCTTTGGGGCTTGCTTGATGAATATCAAACTAATTGGTCCTACTGTTAAAGCCACAGATCACCGCCTTTGCCTATTCTTTTTTTTTCCTTTTGATATTTTCTAATGGAGGAGCTGGAGTTTTTATCTTTCATTTTGGAGTTAAGCTGGTTTCATGGTTCTTAGATGGCCGGGGTTTCCATTCACAAGAGTCATATATGGTTTTCTTTTTCAATAGTGACATTTTTCATGTCAAGTAGCTCATAAGGGACTTTCAATCCTTAATGTGATGCAGAGTATTTCTTCTCGTTGGTATTGACCGTAGCAAGAAAAAAGGAATCCCTTGACATTGCTTACATTTCACTGTCATCATTCAGGACTAAAACAAGAAAAAAGTGTGACTTCTGACATGTTTGTTACCCCCTCCCAGAGACCCCGTTATGTGGTCTATCTAGTTATCGATTGGCCCATTGTGTCATGTCCTAATACTTAATTGTGCTAATTACTCGATAGGCTCCACTAACTCTTAACATGCTTGTCAGGATGCATCTTAAGTTATGGTTAGCATTTGTCATGTAGTCCGGTTAACTCCAAAGGAATTACATTCTGCTCTGAGCTCTCGCAGTCTGCTACCACATTTGATACGTCTCTGGATTGGGGGCACTATAAGATAAGCCTATATCTGTAGCATGAGTACAAAAGTACAGTAACCCTATCAGAATCCATTTCTTCAGCAGTCAGAGGGAACCACTTGTTGGTGATGTGTTGACAACTGGTGGTGCAGCTCTTACTCCAATTTTGACTGGGTGGAGAACCATGTACAGAACAATGTCATTGTAATGTCTTATTAAAAAAAAAAGATTTTACAGGCCTCGTGTCTTTCCTTTATACCATGAATCACAGCCTCACGGCTTCCAAGTAGTTTTTAATGTTTGTATGTCTGTGTATTTACAGCCTCCAGTATATTTTTGATTTGGGTAAAGGAAAACATTTAGACAGGGAACTGGCAGACAAACTGACTCTACACATCATATAGCATTGATAAACTCAGTGTAGAAATCAGCTTTTGTGTGGTTGAACTCTGTAGGCCCCCTTTCACTGACAATTTTGCCAGTGAATGAGAAAATGGACAAAACAGGAAGTGGAACTGCTGGTCTTCATGGAACTGCAATGGTCACATGGTGTGTGGGGGAGGGTTACACTAAAGCTGCAACATACAGCAAATATTGTTGGATATAACTGCTCAAATTAAACAGCAAAACTGCATTTGTGTTACAAGTATAGCGATGACTTCTTGAAGTTTGCTGACATTGAGAAAGGAGGAAAATATATGATCAGAGGCAGTAGTATATAATTTAATATTTTGAGAAGTTTTGCATCAGGCTATGCTACAGCTGCTTTGTTTGATGGGGCATTTGTCATTTGCATAAAATGTTTTATGCCTATTCTAAAGTTAAGTAACATTAAATCTAGCAATAATATTTGCAGGGATACATAACCATGCCAAATCGTTCACTCATTAATTGTCTGCACTTCATTTTAAACAGCTGTGTTAAAGGTTGAGCTGTTGAGGTAAAATATCTCTTCAAATGTAGGACCCTTCAGAAAGGGGCAGCATTGCTGCACGGTGAAGAGATTATTTAGCCCAGTAAAGCCGACTAAAGAAACAGTGTTTACAGTATTCGCAAAGACATTTTGGGTGTGCACAATAATATTTTATTCAGCAGATTGTTTAACAGAATATTTCCTGACTTTTTTGTGAAAGAAACTGTGAAAAGCGACATAATGTTGTTATGTATGGCACTCAGAGTATGCCTTATACTCTATTATGCCTGGAAGTGGAGTGGGGTCTTGCTAAAATCAGGGACAAGCCGGCATTATTATCGATTATCCTGCTGTTAAACCAAATCTTTGTCTGTGTGTGTACATTCACAAACGTGTGCCAGACAAGCTACTGATGCTTCAGGAGGATGTTTGCTTTAGCGTTGCTAAGGTTTCCGTCGGACAGGTCAGGTAACACGCATGATTCACGCGTGAGAGCGGATGGAGAGAAATAAAACCTGCATATAATGGTGGAAGGAAAGAGGACTTGCTAAAACAGATGCACTTGCTCTTTCCTCTCTGAACAGCCAACTGAGCTTGGGGATATTCTGATGTGGCTGTTAAACACATACTTTGGGCCATGGCCTAGTCCAAAGCCTTCATTAGACACCGATGGCAGTTTAATTGGTCTGTAATGGTCACAGTGGCCTCTTCATTACAACCATATGATTTCCACAGACGTTAGAGATGACAGGGTGCCCCACCCACCCCGGGCTGAGGGCTGAGACTGGCTCAGTTTTTATGAGCTTTCCTTGGTGAAGATGAGACTTCCTATCCCTTTTGTGAACTCCCTCTGGGTTTGGCTGGAATTCCTGACAATTTCGTAGTAGAAATGTTTTAATAATGGTTAACATTTAGGAAAGATATTTTTTTTGGGGCACTGTAATATCTTCTTGGTATTGCTCAATATTGCCTTGTCATTTCCTAGCAGCTACAGATTTGAGGGAGAAATTCCATTTAATCTTATTCACCAATGAGACCAACAGAAAACAACTGAAGATGGGTTCAGTACATTTCATCACCTACTGCAAAATTCCCCACCTACTTTGTACAGCAAGCCCAATAATCTGTATGACAAAATCTCCTCTGGCAGCCAGAATGTCGTGTTTGTTGGGGCTGTTCCTATAGCAATTCTTCAATGGGGCTTGCCTGTGTTGGCTCGTGGTTTTAGTATCAGAAGTAGCCCGCTCTTCAGTTCCTGATATAGTTCCTCTATACTGCAAATAGAGGAACACATTATTCTGCCCTTCTCATGCCAATGTTTAACTACATTTCACAAGAGCCTTTTAAATAGTATAAAACCATTTAATGACAAGCCCCACAAACATACTATAAGTTGCATGTGTTTTTTGAGACTTGGTTTGATGGTCTTAGTTAACGACCATTCCTCTCGACCCTAGCTGTGGAAATGAGCTTTCACCCATGATTTCATTGGTCTGTATGCAAACACCATTTGGCATATGTTACCAAAGCCACACCCTAGGGGATTATTGTTCTACCTTTATTTTTTTTTACTCATGTGTATACATGTGCACGATTGCACGTACATGCCTATTAAGGCCGATTATTTTAAATCTTCCAAATAGTTGAGTGGGAAAGCTACCCTGAACCACAAAGCTCTGCCCACTGACTATTATCCTCAAGGATAAACATCTATTGCCCCCTTTGGGGAGGGAACCACTTTCTTACGATAATCCCTGCACTCACTCATGTGTCTGATGGATGGTTCCCCGTTAATAGAGAACACCCACACAGTTTGATGATAGGTCCGGAAGTGGTTACGTTTGGGGTTTTCTCGCTGTCGTTCTCAGACTTCTGAAAGCATGCCTCTTCCTGCCTCGTGAAATGAATAAGCATACAAAGATGCACTCGATCTTCTGTGTTGAGCTTGACTAGTCTATGGAAGAAATTTCTTAGTGTTCTTATATAATCTCTTACTTTTAAGAATTGTAATTGAAACCATCTGAAGGTTTTGAGCAGTGCTTGGGTGCACTGCACTCTGGGCATTAATCCAAGTTGCATTCCACTCATATCTGTGCCTCAAGGTCACTTTCATTTGGGGGGGGATGTCTAAATCGTGGTGGATTACAACATTTTTATTATGGTCGTTGAATCAAGCACGTCGTTCCATTTTAATATGAATGTAGAATATATTGTCATAACTTTCCAGTTGAAGCACAGAGCTATATCTATGTATTCATTACCCCTGTGGCTCTATCTTCTTGGGGAAGGTAGTGTTTCTTTCACAGCTGTATGAAGGATTTTGTTTACAGCTGTGTCTGAACTCCTCAAGCTGTGTTTTTTCAAGTTGATCTCACTGAGAACATCACTGAGAATCACACTATGAGATGCTAAATATGCCCCAATGTACAATATTATAAGACGTTCTTTTTTTCGGGGGTGGGGGGGGAGGTTAAGGAATTGTAACAATGCAACAATCAATAATTGTAAAGCTGAAAACTAGTCAGAATGACTTTCCTTTGTCCTAAATATACAAATTTCCACCAGGGATAGTCATGTTCGACAGAAGACAAACCCTAACCCTAACCCTCTACGCACGAGTCTCTCGAACAGCCATCTGGAGTGTGGCTTTAACCAGATTAAAAGGAATAGGTGTGAGTCAGCTTCCAATATCAACCTTCAGTAGCCGTTTCCTCTTTCCTGCTTAAAGATTGAAATGCATCAGCGACAGCTTGATGGACACCCCCCCGCACTGTGAAGCTCCTCGACTGGGCCGCATCTGCCGTGTCTAACAAGATTGCTGTAATTACACAGAAGTCAGTGTTTGCTTACAGTGACAGTATGCCACACATTAGCCAACAGTCTGTGCCTGGAGGAACCGTACATCCGTACCAAGCCAGGCTCCGCTGCTCCTATACAATGCTTTTTCAGACTACAAAGGGGTAATGACTCAGGAAAACAGACACATGAACACCCCACCCCACGCACACCACCCCTCGCTCCCTCCTGTTCCAAAGGAACAGCACAGTGTTATGCCATGTGCTTGAGACAAACACTGGATTGATTCATCGGCTCTTACTCAGAAACAATTTTCACTATAACACACTTATCATATAGACCAGGGAGTTGTTTCCTCTTTTTAAATGCATACTACAAGTACAGGACTCTCATGCAGCTGTCATTTATTGATATGGCTGTCCTAACAATGTTGATGTTGTGGAATAGTGAGGTCAGTGTATCAGACATGCTATTCCATGCTGTTATCCTATAACTGCTGCCCAGCTGTCCTAACAGAACCCCTGCTGGTGGGGGGTCAGGGTGTAACCGTGGAGATGGTGTCAAGTGGGCGGAGTCTATTCAAGTTTTTATTTTATTTTATGTTGTATCTATAAATCAGAGTTGTGCTAGTGAGAATTGGTCCTGTATGAGTATAGAAAAAAGGAAAAGCTGCACAATCAGAAGAGTGACACTTTCATTCTCCCTTGTCTATTTTTAATTAGCCCAGTTTGGTGTCTATTCTTGAGCCACTCCCTACTAACTGGTGAGAAAATTAGGCTTCTATACTGGAACAGTGTCCCCTGGCTCCTGGCAGTGTGATGATGACAATGCCACAAAGGCCCCACTGTGTCGCTTGGCTGTGATGCAGCAAAGTAAAAAAAACACAGCACACAGCCTTTTGAGTCACGCTCCATGCCTCCTCCACCCATCATGCTGATGTCCCACTCAATTCTGTTGTTGAACACTTCGAGAAAATACTCAAAATTGGCAGATGGTGAAGGAATTTGATTAGGTTTTGTGTAGTTAACAGTAATGCCTCAAATCTAACAGACCGGAGAGGTAGCTCTGAGCTATCATAACGGACAGAAAAAAGGTAAAAATACAATTGTTAAACTGTGAACTTTAATGAATACCTTTAATAGTTGTTCAGTCTCTTTTTGCTCTCTCATTACACAGGTGAGTCATTGCCATTTTTAGCACCATCTGTTGGTGGGAAATGACCACATTATAGCTTCACTGTAATCGTTCAGCGTGAGGATCTTCAATACCACTACACTTGAAATTCCATTAAATTTCAAAAGGGAATGCTTAAGCTGCCAGGTAAATAATTGGTTTCAACAGTTACTGGTGAGCCAACATTCAGAACCAACCCAGAGAAAAATAATTAGCCCTAATGTACACTGACCAAGGTCAAAGGAGGGTTGACTAGGGAGTTATTTTAGAATTGTCTCTAAAGGGCCAGATGCACCAGGTCAGTGTCAGTGCAGAGGTGGGAAAAATGAACTCAAAGCAGAAGGCTATACATAGCCCATACATGACTAGCCATTGTTTCACTGTGTAATTGCTACAGCTGCGCTAATCGTAATTTCTGGGTGCAAAATAATCAATGAAAGCCTAAAGGACTCCTGTGTAGACGGGTTAAACCATGATTTAACAGAAACATAGCAATTACGTTTAGGCTATATCTGTAGATATCATTTACCCTCCATGTTCAGTCATGTATGTCTCTGAAGCTTAACCTTTATATCAATCTACAATCAGCTAATTTGAATTCATTAAATAAATACTGTGGAAAAATGCTCGTCACACTTTTACAAGTACAAATTCCAGTCGCTAAATTAATTCAAGGTCCTGTGCCATCGCAGATGGTCCAGTTACATTCTAAGCAGATTTTTGGCCAGCAGGTTATCCTTGCCCTTATTCACCTCCTTCCAATTACCTCACTAGTCCCAGCCTTGAAACAAACCCTACTTGTTATTAGTGGGCCTATGGCCTAGAACCTTTTATTTATTATCTTGGTGAACTCAAGAGTTGAAGGCCGCCGTTCACATTGATACAACCCCACTATGTAAACAGGGATGGCGGGATGAAAGGCAGTGGGGCCACTGCATGCCTGTGGACGTACGAGGCGGGCTGCATGGTTTATGCCTGAAATAAGGGCCATAATCTTCCAGCTAATCTGGGGGTTTTAAAAGGCATTCCTCTCACATGGCGGGCGGTGCCGTTCAGGGTGTCTGTCATGCAGCCAGTGCAGTTTCAGCTCTGAAATTACAGGCATTTAACCTAGTGTTTATGTACCTCTTTCCCTCATCTTTGATGTAATAGCAATGCATTGCATCTATCTTTTACGTTACGTTATGATGTAATATCTCAGACCTACAATAATATAATCTTCTTATTTTTGTCTACCTGGCTCTTTAGATAATCTTGGGAGTGGACTAGTAAAGATTATCTTTAGTGTAGAGATAATCGTTACACCACAAGTAATTTAATTTGAAAAATTTGATGCCCCCTAGTGTTTGTGCCGTAATCAACAATTTATCAGAATGTATGCTATTAAAATAAAGTTAAAATAATTTATGATCATGAACTAATTATATATAATTGAGAAATTCTTATTACTAGAATAAGTAAAAACAGAGACATGGCCAGTTAGAAAACATCACAGAATGGCATTAACAAAAGAGGCCTCCATAAACAATGGTTCAATCAAATAGCCCTATGATAAGAGTGTGTATTGCAAAAGCTAAATGTCAGAGTGTTCTTCACAGAGCCATGTTGAATTAAACCCCAGACAGAAATCAGAGGATGATTCAAAAGGATCAGAAGGAAAGAACAAGCTTGGGTAAAAATCAAAATAAAAGGCAAGACTCATCCAAACACAGCCACCTTGCATAATGTCAACACCTTATCTAAGCTGTCTGATGACTAATACTAATAATAGTCTCTAATCCCTCCAACCTTATAGGACATTAGACTGTCTTGGCATAAGATTAAGACGATGGCTGAACGAGAAAAAGGCAAGCGACAGGCATTTTGCTGAGGACACCCACGACTCAATTGGACAACGGGGTGCAGATACTGGACTAGCAAATGCAGGGAAAAAAGGATGCTTACAGGATCAAGAGGGAAGGAGAGGGTCTACAGGACAAAATGGCAGCTAGTGTACTGCCAACAAGATCACTCAAGATTCAAGTACACAGCGCAAAGAATGCACATGTAGACTAATGGTTTTTCTTAGGTTTTATTGTTATTAATAGTTAAAAGAAAACCTTCTCAAACTGTTTATCTGAATCACTTAACACTTAATTGATGTCATACAATTAAAAAGGTAGAAAGGTTTACTCAATTCTAGGGAGGATATCTGTTGATCTTTACAATCCATTTGTTTTTAGACAAAAACACAGAAAGACACCGAAACCTATACTGAATTAACAATTACCAGATGATCTAAGGCCACAAAATAAATGCATACACTTCTTCAAAACAGGACAAATTATTAACAAAATATTCTTCTGCCTCACTCAGGCAAGGCAAATGTACATGTTTATAAACATCAATTCAGATGTTCCGTTTTATATGCAGTATTCGGATGTCTGCACTGCTAAATTCTGGGTCTTGCTTTTCCAGAGGAACTGCCTCCCAGTTGAAGTCTTTCCGTAGCAACTAAAAGAAGAAGAAGCAATAATCCAGTAAATCACTTAGAGAAGACTGATAGTTACAAGCATACATGCAATTCAAAAAATACAAAATAATGATTTGTTCACTGAAAGAAAATAAGGGAAAGATAACTATATACATTATTTTCTTACCTCGAAAAACTGTGCTTCGACTTTTGGGTTAATACCAACAGTTCTGTGCTCATAGCAGCAAATGATGCAGGTTGAGGGACCAGAGAGTTTCTTCAAGCTTTCCACCAGTGGCACAACAGACTAAAACAAATAAACTTAATGAGACATTGTTGCAAATTTGTATTAATACAGTCGCTAATCTGCAATCTATGATGTTCTGTCACAATGTTTATACATGAGTTTGCATTATTTTAGAGGAATACTTTGATTCTGAAAATGATGTCATTACCTGTTCATAATAGATGCAATCCGCCATCAACACATAGTCTGGAGGTGGGAGGAAGTCAGAAACATCTTCACCCCTTTAAAACGGATGACAAATGGCATTCAACATGTTGGAAAGCTCATAGGAATGCAATTAAGTCGGCTAGGTCTAGTTTATAAGGAACTCCAAAACGGGCACAGATGTAAAACAGAAAATAAGTACAAACCATTTTAGTACCTTGGCATTGATGGATCCACAGCTAATAAGCCCCTTGTTTTCTTCGATATTTACTTGCAGGAGTGTCTGCAAATCCTCCAAGTCTGTCACGGTGACGTGAGCTCTGTGTTACGATTAATACAATTAATTATTTAAGACATTCAAACAAAAACGTTAGTAAGTTAAGTTAGTTACCCTAAGTTAAGTTAAGTTACCCTAATGATGCAGCCATTAGCCCAACTGCTCCAGTGCCTGCTCCTAACTCCAGTACATGTTTGTTGGCCCATCTATTCCCTCCGGAAGCCGGGTCATTAAAACTTCTCGTTTCTAGGTATTTTACCAGCACGATTGCTGCATCCCAAACCACACAACCAACGTCTCCTCTGTGGCATTGTTTTAATTTCAGAATACACCCATCATTTTTCTCGATTTCTCTCACAAAATAGCTACTTTCTGTTTCTGCCGCCATGCTTATGAGTCCGCGCTAATAGTCTTCCTCCCCTCACTTCGTCCCTGTCTGAACGTTCCTCTTCGTCCAGTTCCTCCTCAGCTGACAGCCAAGCCCTTCTCTTAGAAGTATTTTATATATATATATAAAATTATGTTCAAATATGTTCATATCACGACTAATTCTCAAAATTATAATTTTGGACTGGATTTTTAGATTAGAAAACAAGGGACTTATGCTCGGTTATAGACTACTGGATGGTTTAAAAGCGTTTAAAGCTTTTATGTAAAAGCATTTTTCCATTAAAGTTGGTTAAAAAGTGAAATGGGACTTTATTGTTATATTAAATTTAAAAATCCAATATTATTGCATACATTCGTCTCGTCACGAGACGCGCGAGACCCGCACATTCTACATAAGTGCGCGCGCTTCTCGTGACAAGTCTTTGTGGCGGTTTTCTTAGCTTTTGCTAACGGCGGTATATCTTCCCTATAAAAAACATTTAGTTATCTATCAAGAATTGAATATGTTTCAAAGCAGCACAGAGGAGGTGACAACGGGCAGAGGTACACCTGAATCAGGACAAAGATCTAGTGTGTCTCCTTTGGGTAGAGGTCGACAAGATATACCAATATCCATTAACCCCGGTTCGTCATCCTCCGTTTCATCTCGTCAGAGTTCGGAGGAGCGCACTACAAGTTCGCACCATGCGTCATCACTTGCTTCAGGTATGTGATGGTGACTGCCATAATAATAAATAGGCCTACATTAACTGTAAGAACATTCCAGATTGAGAAAAACTATTTTTTTCATGCCTCTGAACAAATAACCTATCGAGGCAATACTTAAAGGCTTAATGTTCACAGTTATTCTGGACTGTATTTAAATTCTGACATGACTTCACCTCCTTGTTTTGATACAGGTCCATTTCAGCATCTTTTCAGATTGGGTCAGGCAAGTAACTTCATCCCTCAGTCTACCACTGGCAGCTCTTTCAGGGGAACCCCAAGATTCAGAAAGACCCAAAGTTCTGCTGCCACAGGGGCCCATTCTGCACGAACACCACTTACTGAGCATACCGGTATGGTACAGCACTTAATCCCGGTCTATGCAAGCGACAGACACAGATGTCCGGTCAACTTTCTCATTCTAACTTTTCCAATGGTGTAGGAACGACCTGCTCCTCTGCTGCATCCACCACCTGTGCTTCTGTGATCGTTGCTGTGGTGGAAGGGCGAGGTTTGGCCAGGGGAGAGATTGGCATGGCCAGTCTCAACTTGAAATGTCCAGAGCTTGTCCTCTCTCAGTTTGCAGACACAGGGACCTATGCCAAGGTAACGCATTCACAACTTCTGAATGTTGGCGCAATTGTCAACGTTACAATTTTATAGGGGTGTATGAATCCGGAGAACTAACGCCATTCGTTTCAAGGTGATCACAAAGCTTCATATCCTGGTGCCGTTGGAGATACTAATGCCAGACACAGCCAGCGAGAAGGGTAAAGGGACTAAGCTGTTCAGCCTCATCACAGAGAACTTCCAGGTGTTAATGCCACACATAACAGTCACCAGAAATAACAAACTCCAAACGGTGGCTTTGTTTTACCCATTGGTTCTGCGTTCCTGTCAGGGAGTTGCTTTTACTGCCATCCAAAGGAAGTACTTCAACGAGAGGAAAGGACTGGAGTACATTCAGCAGCTGTGTGCTCCAGAGTTTGGGACTGTCATCATGGAAGTGCAAGCTAAGTACGCCGCGTTGTGATTAGAGCCCGACCGATAATGGATTTTAGGGGCCGATGCCGATACCGTTATTAGGGGGTTATAAATGACCGATATATCGGCCGATATATCGCCCTTTATTCTATATATATATCATGGTATCCTGGGGGTGGAGCAGCTCCTGGGGATTTGCTGCTTACCCTCCAGCAATGCTTCCGGCCACAGCAACACCGTACAACCATGAGCTAAATAAACCAATGAACTGTATGGGGAGGAGCTACTGACCTTCACACAGAACATGATGTCAAACCGTTAGTAGGAGTCTTTACGTGGCTGTGCTCAGTTAAAGCCTTTAGAGGTTCAACCACCACAGTAGAGGATTTATAAAGAGGTAATAACATTTATAAATTGACACCATTTCTCAAGTTTTCATACCAGTGCATATCGGCAAACATATACGGCGAACATATACGGCGAATACGGCCAATATCGACTGATAAAATCGGCCAACCGATATATTGGTCGGCTCTCGTTGTGATGGAGCCATCAATATCAACGTCATGAAAGCGGCGGAGTTTGTGAATGTGCATGAAACAAAATAGGAATGTTCACGCACGCTATGGAGCTCATGTACTTTTCCCAAATGCCCTTTTTATTAGGTATTATTGCTTGGCCGCTGCAGCTTCATTGCTGAAGTACTTAGAGTTCATCCAGAACTCTATCTATGCTCCCAAGTCACTCAAAGTCAGCTTTAAAGGAAGTGAGCAGACCGCCATGATTGACTCAGCATCTGCCACTAACTTGGAGTTGGTGGTGAACAACAGAGACCGAAGGTATAAGGCAAATAATGTGATGGTCTTAACAGATATAATGGTCTAGTCCCTATGGATACCATGGCCCTGTAACTAGGCCTGCCACAGGACAGGTAGGCCTTGTACCATTACATTTACAAATACAATAATGTATTGATAAAAATGCCTCGTTTGCCTCGAAAATGTGTATAGATATAGATATGCAAACCTTCCTGCACTAAATGCATGGCCAATGAGTAACAATAAGAGTGGACCCCGAACCAGCACTGCTGAATGCATTTCTCAGCAGCAGTCATACTTGGCTGACACTATAAAAATATGGATGTTTGGTGTATATGTGTCTGCTTGGTGCATGTACATAGGAGCGAACACACTCTTTTTGGAGTACTCAACTATACAAAGACCATGGGTGGTGGTAGAAGGCTGCGCTCCAATATCCTGGAGCCACTACTTGATGTGGACACCATCAGCATCCGCCTGGATGCCATACAGGAGCTGCTGCAGGACGAGGAGCTGTTCTTTGGCCTGAAGAATGGTCAGGATAAAGTGCTGCTTTTTGTTACGTGACAATGCACATTGTATAGATATCTAAACGATGGCTTAGAGTTTGACTTGTGCTTTCTCGTAGCAATAGGTCATTTCCTTGATATAGATCCACTGCTCTCAGTTCTTGTCCAGATCCCAAAGCAGGAAACGGTGCGTGATGTTGATAAATTGCTTTTAGTTATTGTATTTTTGCTGCAGTCTTGATCAAAGTGATTTGTCTTTATTGAATAAAGTTTTACGATCAAATTGTTACTTTTTCAGTCAAAACAATGTAAATACAGTAAAAACACTTCATACACAATAATATAAAAGTGATTATCAGCGATCAGTTGTTTAAGTCAAGTATCACATTATATATTAATTAACATGGATTCTACTGCTGTAATCTAAAATGCACCCTGCTCTGAATTGATCTTATTTTTTTTTTTGCCTGAAGGTACAAGTTGCTGAGGCAAAGATTACACATGTCATTCAGTTGAAACACACGCTGGATTTAGTGCCATCCCTAAGGGTATGTCTTTGTTAGTATGCAATATTTATGCCAATTAAAATTAACCTAACATATGTATAGCTTTGTGGATAATTTTAACATGCTAGCAGATTTCAACTATGACCAAGGTGTGTTTATTAGCATAAACCATTAAAATCGTTGCACTTTAACAGATGTTGTTAAAGAAGTGTACCACCGCTCTGCTTAAGGCTTACATGACCTCGCTAGAGGATAACAGGTAAACACGGTGCTGTTGGCCTGTCTCACGGGGAACACTGCATTTGACTATTCACCGCTTGTCGTTTACTGGACTAGCTATGAACAGTTGGACCCTTGAGCTGACTCTGCGTCCTGTACCTTCTCACAACTTAAGGTTTGACACAATCCTGGAGCAGATCAAGATGGTAATTAATGATGACACCACCTACACGAAGGGCAGCCTCAGCATGCGCACTCAAAAGTGCTACGCTGTGCGGCCCAACATCAACGAGTTCCTGGACATTGCCAGACGAGCGTACACTGAGATTGTGGATGACATTGCCGGTATTTTTCCTGAATGGGCAAATAATATCCTCTGTCTTCCAGTGTTGCTTGCATTGTAACACAATGACTAAACAAACCATTGGGTGATCGCCAGGGCTGGTTGGCCAGATGGGGGAGCGGTATGGCCTACCAATGCGTACCAGCTTCAGCACGGCCAGAGGTTTCTTTATTCAGATGAAGCTTGAAGGGGTGGTCTTTCCAGACGGAAAGCTCCCAGCTGAGTTCCTAAAGGTGAAAATGAGACAGGCCCTATAGGCCTTTCCGTGCTGCCTCAGTTGTCCTTACTTTGTGGCTTGATGTGATGCATTATTTTCCCCAACACTCCACCCCAGGTAACCAAGCAGAAGAACAGCTACAGCTTCACTACAGCAGATTTGATGAAGATGAACGATCGCTGTGATGAGGCCCTAAGGGAGATCTTCCACATGTCCTACGTGTAATAAGCTCTGAGTCATACATCTTATCCGCATGAACAATGATCCAATCAATCCTTACTCTACTACAGGAAAATGTATACGTTTATAAGCATAAAGCAAAGTGCAGAAATGTTTTTTGCTTTTTACATGATTTATGTGAAGGTGTAAAATAATTTTGATAACGAGCAGAAGAATTATGTATTATTTTGTTGTTTCCCAGTAGAGGGTGCTATTTGTCAGATTATATTTTGCTCACGTCCATAACCCACAACCCATATATCCCTGCAGGGTAATATGTCAACTGCTGAGTATTGTCCATGAGCATATCCACTGCCTCTACAAGCTCTCAGAAGCGGTTTCAATGCTGGACATGTTGGTGTCTCTTGCTAATGCATGCACAATGTCAGACTATGGTAAGTCTGAAGAAAAAAGTATTATATTCATAATTGTATTCAAAGTTATCTCACTTATCATTATTCATAATTACCATAAATTAGCATACAAGTGGATGGGTCTGATGTCTGCCTATGTATAATGCAACAGTAAGCCTGTTACCTACCACGCATTGCAGCCCCACGTTGCTATGCTAAATTTGCAGCTGGTCTCAATTTAGTAGTGTGTGGGAAGTGCCTGCGTTAGCATCAGCCCTATCCACCACATGGGCAGCAAGAACAACCCCTCAGCTGTCTCAACGCATCTCTGTATAGCCGCTCGCTGACTGCACCGCCCCTTCCATGTCAGCCAGCTTGCACTCAGATTACACATGTTACATAAGCTCTCACAGTATTTAACCAGACGCATATCTACCGAGCTGGCTGAGCTCACTGCACACACCACTCCCTCAAACATTGATGTTGTTCTTTTCTATCAAAACAAAACTCTAACTTTTTCCAGAGCGACATTGTACCCATAACCTATTATGTAATTTATCTGTATTAATGCCAAAGTTAAAATTTGCAACCTAAAAACCAACTGCATACTTTGCATGTGGATTTTAATGAACTTGCTGAAGCTATGAAGGTATATAATTATAAAACAGATTATACACTACGCAAAATGATCTGCTCTAAATATATTAAAGAGTGTATCAGTATAAATACAAATGCATGAATAACAACAATATTAAATCAATGTTTCGCATTGATTTCTTGTGTCCGGTAGTGCGTCCAGAGTTTACAGACACGCTGGCCATCAAACAGGGCCGCCATCCAATTCTGGAGCGCATAGCTGGCCAGCAGCCCGTGTCCAACAACAGCTACATCTCAGACGGAGGCAACTTTGTCATTGTCACTGGACCCAACATGAGTGGAAAATCCACCTACCTCAAACAGGTGGCGCTGTGTCAGATCATGGCTCAGATAGGTGAGGAACATCCTGTATCCTATGAATTGTGAAAGACTTTCATATGTTATACTGTGAGGACTTTGACTTTGGGACTTGTTTACAACCATTGAACCATTTTCCCAGGCTCCTTTGTTCCTGCAGAATATGCCTCATTCCGCATCGCCGATCAGATATTCACTAGAATCGGGGTGGATGATGATTTTGAGACCAACTCTTCCACCTTTATGGTGGAAATGAAGGAGGTACATTTTGTTCATCGTTCTTGCTGCTTTCGGTTATGGACTTTCGGTTATGGACGGTTATGGACTTGCTGGTTATGGACTTTTTTTTAAAAGCATATCATGTTATTATTACATCCCTTAGGTCTCCTATATAATCCACAATGTGAGCAGCAGATCTTTAATCATCATAGATGAGTTGGGGCGTGGCACCAGTGCAGAGGAGGGTATTGGCATCTGCCACTCAGTGTGCGAGTTCCTCCTAAGCCTAAAGGTAGGCCGTATGCCATCACAAACCTGCATATCCACTCTCTAATCAGATTCATGCAGATACCTGTATCACTCATCAACGCTTTCAATGGGGCATTCTCTACAACAATAGAGAATAACAATTAAATCCTTTTAACATGGAACACAAAGGTTTATGGGTAGTGCGTTGTGTCACAATGTGTCTGTGTGATGATGTGATAATGGTCTGATAATCAACACGATTGCTGTCAAACGTCTTGTTCCCAGGCATTCACTTTGTTTGCTACACACTTCCTGGAGCTCTGTCAGCTGGAGACTCTCTATCCCAACGTGGAGAACCAGCACATGGAGGTGCAACACTCACGAGGCGAGGCCGGTGCAGAGACGGTCCTCTTTACACACGTGCTACGTCGAGGACGCTCGGAAGAACGACAATACGGTGCTAGATCGGGGGCATGGCATTGTTCTCCGGTATGGAGTTCGGTTGTTGAACCATCCGTTTTGTTGTTTTTGCTCTGCTAGGTTTGAGAGCAGCAGAGATGACTGCCCTGCCACCAAGCATTATCCAAGATGCAAAGGCCATTTCCTCCAGGGTCAGCCAGCAGCTTTTGGTATGCTTCCAGTGGCGTCATGGTGTAGACATACCATTACAATAGATTGTAGCACGTATTTATATTATATTATTTGTATTAAATATGCACTGTGTGCATGATCTGAATGATACAACTTTAGTTAAGAAGTGTCAATATAACTAGAGCCATTCCGTTGCACAGTCCCCTAATGTTGAATGATATAAAAGTGTCCATACTTTGAGTCATTGTATCACATATCTGCGGATATCCAACTTTATGCACTATTGCTTGCATTTAGTTGGTGTCTTTTTTTTGCGCTCCTTGACTAGGCCACACAGCAGAGTGATCCAGAAACACAACAGCAGAGAGCAGTGTACCACTTGGCCACTCGCCTCTTGCAGACTGCTAGGAACTCCAAACTGGACCCAGACAGCCTGCGAATCTATCTGAAAGGCCTGAGAAAGAACTATGAGGCATCAATACAGGAAACAATGCAGGCAGGGGATGTAGTGGAAGAATAAGTGGCTTTGATTGTTGTGTGGGGTCATATATAACTCCAAGAGGGATAGAGGCATTTCAAAATGATGAAAATTTTGTTATGAATATATTTATGTCAATAAATTATTCAGTTTGGAAACTCCACCTACTTCTGTCACAATGGAATGTTATATGTAAGGGCGAGGCGTTCAGATAGTTGTCCAGACTGAGAAAAATCAATTCTCTTCGGTCGGTCCCGAGTAACAAAACATGCGCTCCTCATCAGCCTGCGTCTGACCCGCCCCCGCGAAAGGGAAACTGCTCTGAGTAGACCGATAGCGCAGGAGGTTTAGGTAGGTACTGCCCTGGGAAGTAGAGGGTCCGCTGTAGTCAACGCGGAACAACGCCATTTCAGCAGTTAACTACGTTGGTCAAGGGACTGCGCACATATTCTCAGGTATGCTACTATGAACAGTTGTATGCACGCCGGCTTTCTATGTTTTGCGGTAGCCGCTGTTAGATTCGTGCGTGCTGAGGCGATTCGCCCAGGCCCCAGAATAGCCCTCCAGATAATAACGGGAAATTGGGACGCAGGAGTGGGTCAGGGATTTCAGGATAGAAGGAGGCTGGGTCACTAGCTAGGCAAGGCCTGCTGGGGCTTGTCTTCACACTAATGGACAGACAGTCGTTTTATTTGTTAAGTTACAATAAACTGGTGTTTATGATTGTGTTACTAACTATTAATCGTAAGTGTCACTTTATATCAACTGCGTAGAACCTTTGCCATCGTGTTTGCGTTTACCGGCAACTTACATCCATTTCTTTGCTAACATTAGCTCATTCATAGCACTAGTGATAGTGCTGTACAGGACTCGTTAGGAATATTTATACATTGTTTTTATCTCTGTTTGGTTTGGCTGTTTAAAGTTGTCTGATTACATCCGAACCGGGTCGCTCGGTTGGGTTCAACCCGACCGAGCCCTGTTCGTAAAATATGCCGGTCAGGGAGTGCTGAGTTTCAGGCTTGTCGGCATGTGTGCCCCTCCTTGGCTCAAGGTTCATTTGCTTCCTAGCTGTTGCATGTGTGACTTGGCAGCTAGCATGTGTTAGCTCTATTAGATATAGCCGGTTTAGTCGGTCTTGTTTGTTCTATGAAGTGGTTTTATCAGACCAACTACCACATCAGCTAACTGTCTTGTTTAAGTTGACACGTCGAGCCTGTCAAAAGGAAACGACATGCATGGTGAAACATTTGGTTCCCTGCCTCTGCTTGAACATGGCCTTGTTTCATAGTGGCTCATCGGTAGTTACCCTAAATGAACCGTAGCGAAATCCTAATGTTGTAGACGTTTTAGAAACATTCGCCCTTTTTCTGTCGTTAAATAAAACCAGAAATATAACATTTTAGTTGTTTTATAAATGTTTGGGTTTACACTAATAGATATGTAGGCCTGCACGTTTTAAAGTAACTGAAGCTGCTTTCCTCAAACTATTGTCCTTTTTAAAAATATTATCCTTAAATTAGTCAACACCCCAGATTATCTAATCTAGTCCTTGTCAATGTGCAATTTTATATCGCTCTTTGCCCGATACCATACTGATCATTCTAACGTGTTGTTGACTGTTCTCATGGTGCTGGCTAGCTTCATTATAGTGTATCTCATCCTGGCGTAAAGGTGTGTGCATTTCACAATTATATTGTTATGGTACAATAAATGACCAAATGATACCTGTTGCACATGTTGGCTACAATCACCCAAAAGGATTGTCTTAGTTGTTTTGGCTTGCTTGGTTTCTTCTATCGCTAATGTGAATTGCAGTCATTCCTAATGGACACGTGTGAGGAATGTTCCGTCGCCTGGTTCAGTATGATAACTGATGGTTATCTAGATATGTATTGATGTCTCATCCCAGTCAAAGTAGGCAGGCTGGACGGTCAAGTGGATAGATTCCGCAGAGCCAATGGCCCGAGAGAGCTTTGTCCTTAGGGCTGTTTTCAATGCTGGGACCTGGCTATGAAAGCGAAAGGAAATGTGTGCACCTTCAACTCTCTGGGAAATATAATTGAGAGTCAGTGAGTAGGCCGGACACATTAGCTGGCTGTGTTAACATAGAGAATTAGTCATTTAGTGGTCTAAATTAAGCTTATCGTACATGCTTACCAAATACTATAAGAATTCTGCAGGTTCTCCTGGAAATACATTTTTTCCCTCCAGTACATTGAGGTCCAGGATAAGATTACTGTAAAGCAGGAGAATTGTGCCCAGGTCAACAAATGCTCTGTAACGCTATGTGCAGCAACTTAAAATAGAAAAACTTTGTTTTTCCTCCCAGTCCTCATGGGCCCCTTGAATAATGTTATGATTGCCAAATGTCTGTCTCTCTATCTGAGCAAGCAGGAATTCCTTCACCTACAATGCACAGCATGTGCGTGATGCAAAGTGTTCCTCATAAAGAGCAATCTCATGTGCTTTGACTGCTTATCAGAGCGCGTAAAAGATGTTACGTAATGAACAGGTTCTTTCATGTGTTTCTGCATGGAGACGCTTGGAGTTTAGGGAAAGGAATGAGGAACAGGTGAATCAAGGGACCTCAATATTGTTTTAATGCGTAAATGGATGTAAAAGCCAAGAACTACGCAAGCCCGAGGTTCTGGAAGGCTTGATCAAACAGGCCGACCTTAGCCTGTTGGGCCAAAAGAGACGTTGCAGTGGAAATTTAGACTTCAGTGTATTATAGTGGTTAAGCTGCTTAATCCAAATTACCTAAGAGGCTCTGTATAGGGGAACTATAGACAAAGCTAAGCCCTATGCTATGTTACTCTCAACAAAAGTGTTTAGGAAGCAGGATGACTACAGGTAAACCACAGTCTACAATCGTTGGCCAGTTTATTGCCAGAAAAGCCTGGATTTGACATGGTGTTCACAAAAGTGCTGGAAACATTCCTCAGAGATTTTGGTCCATAAAATGATGGCATCACACACTTGCTGCAGATTTGACCACTGCACTTTCATGTTGTGAATCTTCTGCTCCACCGCATCTTAAAGGGGTTCTATTGGATTAGGATCTAGCGAAATTGTCACCATTCGAGTGGCATTTTGGGCATTTTCTGTTTATAACATCTTTAACAATCTTTGAAAAACAAATGCAAGAATTGGTGAATTTGGGTGAGTACCCTTACTTGTCTGATGCACCCCCGGGTCTGAACATAATTTCTACTGATTTAATAGTAATACTTGGGCACAAGATAAATAGGTTTAAATGATCATAGTCTCTAGACACTTCAAAGACTCTTACACCACAACAGATCGATCTGTATAGCATTCTGTGCATTGGTCCGTGTGGTTTAACAAGGACTTCCATCTGTCTGGCCATATGCACTTGGGATGGCCGCCTCGTCTCCTTGGGTTGTGAGCAGGCAGGGGCCAAACTGCAGCTGCACGAGGCCTTGGTGGTTGACATTTACGCATGTGTGTATTTTTGCCCCTTCGCAAAGCCTTCCTCTTTAAGTTTAGAATATCATGTTTGAGGGAGGGAGCCGGAGGGAGTGACACAGCGGGGCAGAATGTGATTTCCTGAGGCCTGCCAGCCGTCTTGCCGTATCAGGCTCGTACCGACTTCTGCTGCCTCTGCTGTCATTGATGTCCTTTTTTTAAGCAGCTCTCATCAATCTTAACTGTTGGAAAGGTACTCCGCCCTGCTTTTGTTTTCGCAGGGCGTTAGAATGTGCCATAGTAGCACGCTTTGTCTAATAGGATCACAGCACAGTAACAAAGGAGGAGGGGTGATCAAGAGAACATACAGAATGGCCTAATCTCCCCCAGCCCCACTCTTAATACTCACCTGCTCTCACAACATACCTGTGCCTCTGTTCCAGGGGGTGATGTTCTCCTGTGTCTTAGGCACATTTAAGGAAGTAATATTTATGCTGCAGGCTATTCCTTCTTGCTTCTTTTGCTGTTGGAGTGACCACTTGTTAGTTGTCCTTTCTTTGCAATGATCAATCATGGCAGGTATCATTTCCAAATTCCTATCTTTTTTAACTTGTTTTATGTAATACAAAACAGATCCAATGGCCTCCGTCAACATTTAATGTTGCTCAGCCATCTTACGAGTTAAATAACTGCTTGCTAGTGCCAAGCAGTGAATCATTTCTTTACTCAGGGGAAGTGATTCATTCATAAACACCATCCCTGCTATGTCGTCTCTTCTGGCAGCAATTTAAATTCAAACAATTGAAAAAGGTTCATGGTTCACAACATCGCATGCTGGTAATGTTTGACCAACACTTACCAGACACCATTGCAGCTTGTATCTTGAGACATAAGCTGGGAAACAAAGATGTTATTAATTACACTAATACCAGGCCTATAGCTCTGGAATAGGACCGTCCACATGAAATTGCCTTCAATTCAGGTTGAGTTTGCGCCGATCAGGTAACCAATCCTTCTTTTTGTTTTGTGCAGCATGGCGGTGGATATCTACGACTCTCAGTACCTTCTCATCCTGGCCCCGTCCCTCGTCATCGCCCTCATGTTCCTCTTCTTCTGGCTCTTCATGAAGGAGACCTCCTACGATGAAGTGCTCGCCAAGCAGAAGCGAGACCTCAAACTGCCCCTGTTCAAGCCCGACGTCCGCAAAAAGGGGGACAAGAAGAAGAGCAAAAAGAAGGAGAACGCCGGAGGTGGAGCAGGAGGCGGCGGTGGCGCCGGAGGAGGAGGAGGAGAGTCGGAGGAGGATCAGAGGGACTTTGACCTGACTGACCCCGCCAGCAGCTCCTCTCCTGAGCTGGAGGACGAGCCCGAGCAGGTGATCCTGCCCGCCGCCGCTCCTGTGTCTCTCTCCGCACCGGTTGAGGCTCCCGCTGGTTTGAGGGAGAGGAAGAAGAAGGAGAAGAAGGCGGCCAAAGCGGCCACAGCAGCAGCAGCAGCAGCAGCAGCAGCAGCTCCTCCTACTCCCTCTCCACCCGAGGAGCCAGCGATGAACGGCTCCAGGCCTGCAAGCCGTAAGTCGGAGGCGCCTCTGTCTGTGAGCAAACGGCCAAGCTCGGGCTCTCCCCAGCCTGAAGTCCAGGCCCCGGTCGTGGCCCAGGCCCAGGCCCTGGTTCAGACACCTCCTCTGACCTCTGGGAAGAAGAAGGACAAGAAGAAGCAGAAAGTTGAAGCAGGTGGGTTGGCCCTTCCCAACACTGCCGCGTGCAGGATGTACGTATTGGTCTAAGTTTGAGTCCGGAAGTGGTTTACGTGCATATTGCCTACTAATTCATGCATGCGTGCCTCCATTATAAAATGTATTTAAAGGAAAGTCAGTCCCTCAAAGTTCCCACATAAGTTGACGTATAGTTATAGTAGATCATTTACTATTTTGTAATTTAGATGCTTTTACCCAAAGCCACTTGCAGGGATTGTCTTGGGATGCATGGAAATGAATGACCAGGTAGGGATTAGGCAACTAAATCAAGGAGACCTTTTGGCTGGGAATCTAGTATCCTAACCAGGATCATCCAGTGACATCCAGTGACCATTCATTTGGTATGTAAACCAGTGCAACCATTAATCCAGCTCTCTCCCTGGTGCATGTTCCTGTGCAGTCGAGGAGCAGCAGCAGCAGCAGGAGATTAAAGTGGAGCAGGTCGCAGCTCCGGCTCCACCCAGGAAAGAGGTCCCCCTAATGTCAGAGACCAGGGCCCAGGACAGCCTGCCTCCTGCCACTACTGGTGGCAAGAAGAAGAACTCTGCCAAGAAGCAGAAGGCTGAGTCTGGTAAGCGCTGATTAACTCTTAGCTGTTCTTGCATACCATTGAAATGCAAACAAATTCAGTGGAAGAATTTGCCTTGGGAGATGACAGGTGACGGTGACAAACGATCCAGCTGCAGCCTGTCCACGTCAGTTTGTGCACATAATGAATAAAGCTAAAGAGGCCTACTCTCTCACCTCCTCAGTTGACGAGCCCCACGCGCTGGTCGAGTCTGCCGCTCCAGCCAACCACCAGGCGGCTGCCAACGACAACAGCGCTCCTTCCAAGGGGAGCGGCAAGAAGCAGAAGAACGAAACTGACAAAGGTACCAGCGCCACATCACCCCGTCAATAACACCGCCTTCATATTCCCTCCTCGGTCCCCTCCGCTCTTCGGGCGTAGCATCATAAACCCTCCCGTGACCCTCGTTTACTAATGTCTGCTTGTAAAGCAGAGAACGCGGAGATGAAGCTGAAGGAGTTCCTCGGTGGCCTATCCAGCATGGCTCTTTCGGAGTCCGAGGTCCTGAGCGTGATGGCCCTTCTCTGCGACAAGAGCCCCCACGCGTTGGACACCTGGCACAAGGTGAGCAGCAAACCATCCAAGAAGGGGATGATGATGACGACGACGATGACTTACTCTTTAGTTTATAAGCATCGGTGCTCCATGGTGTTCCCGGATGTACCTGGCAACGAGTGCGTGCCCTGCGCTCCGCGCCCTGCTTATTGATGTTTAATCTCCTCCAGTCTGCTGTCAAGGCTGACCCAGAAGCCCAGGAGAGAGAGAGACACTTCATCACTCTGAGGGAGGAGGCCTCGATTGCCAAAGACAAAGTGAAGCAGCTCAGCCAGGTCTCGCCCAATAAACCACCTGTGATGTTGCCCATCATTTCCATCTCAAAATCCGTTGATGTGTGTAATCCGTCCACCATGGCAGGCCGCTCATGTGTCCTTTTGGGTCCTGATGGTGCTGCAGGAGCTGCAGGTGGAGAAGCAGAAGACGGGCCGGGCGGAGTCCATGCTGAGGGAGCAGCATGCAGCCATGCAGAAGGAGCTGGGAGGTATGCAGGCTAAGACCCAGAGCGGATACCAGGAGCTTCAGGCCATGCAGATTAACGTGAGTCACCTGTTACCTATTTTGTATTAAAAATAAGACGATAACGAGGAAATGACACTGAATTTTTTCTCAGGTCAAAGACCTGAATGGTGTTGTAAATAATTTGTGAACTCGATGGAGCTACAATTCCAAAGACCCAAAATCTGTGTAAAACAATTGGAGTTGTATCACAATTGTTGATTTGGAGTGTTGCCGCTCTCCTGTTTAAAGGTAGTTACATTCAAAGTCCAATGTCTAGACACCTTGGCACAATGTTTTGAGAAGGAAAAATGCACACAGCAATAGGTGTGTGTGTGTGTGTGTGTGTGTGTGTGTGTGTGTGTGTGTGTGTGTGTGTGTGTGTGTGTGTGTGTGTG
>JAOPJO010000124.1:8524654-8536520 GCA_027123675.1 Molva macrophthalma | reverse complement strand
GTGTGTGTGTGTGTGTGTGTGTGTGTGTGTGTGTGTGTGTGTGTGTGTGTGTGTGTGTGTGTGTGTGTGTGCAGATGAGGGAGCAGCTGGAGGGCCAGATCAGTCGTCTGAAGCAGGAGAACAGCATCCTGAGGGACGCCGTCAGCTCCGCTGCCAACCAGATGGAGAGCAAGTCAGTACCTCAACACAAGCATGCGCACCTTCAGGGCCTGGGCAAGGAACCCACCCCCCAAACCAATCAATCAGCAATCAATCAGCCCCCTTAACGGGGGTCCAGGCTTTTTATTAAGAGTCTGGTCCCTCATCACTCTGGAGCATTTAACAATAACCAATGAGTTGAGGCAAGCAATCATGTCACAGAAGTTGCACCGGTTATACATTTGGTTAATTAGCTTTATAGTGAAAAGATGGAGGGTTGACTGATGTTTCTCTGTCCCGGGCCAAACCCCTGAATTACTTTCATTTGAGTAAGAGGCCACGGGAGTGATTTGTGGAACACGAGTTCTCTGTTCTGCTCCCCATCCTGATGTATTCAACATAAATGGTCTGGTTCTTTTCGTCTGGGATTGTGACACACCCCCAGACGTGCTCTTTTCACTCCTAGTCACTTCTATTGTTGTTTCATTGGTCCAAACTGGAATGTTGGACCACTGAAGTACATTTCATTGCAACCTTTTAAGATTCCACATAACGTAAAAAGCCAAGAAACGCGTTTTTAAATAAACCATTTTTGTAATACCTTCCACTTTTATACAAAGGGTGTTATCAAAGGGAATTAATCAGCAAGGAATTGCACACAAAGTTGTCATGTATTATTAATTATTCCAAAAACCAGAGTCATTAATCTCTGCAGCATCAACAAAGGCCTTCCTGTAACACACTCTATAACACATTGTCTGTCTCTCTGTCTCTGTCTGTCTGTCTGTCTCTCTGTCTGTCTCTCTGTCTGTCTCTCTGTCTGTGTCTCTGTCTCTCTCTCTGTCTCTCTCTCTGTCTCTGTCTGTGTCTCTGTCTGTGTCTCTGTCTGTGTCTCTGTGTCTCTGTCTCTCTGTCTCTGTCTCTCTGTCTGTCTGTCTGTCTGTCTGTGTGTCTCTCTCTCTCTCTCTGTCTCTGTCTGTGTCTGTGTCTGTGTCTCTGTCTCTCTCTGTCTCTGTCTGTGTCTCTGTCTCTCTGTCTGTGTCTCTGTCTCTCTGTGTATGTGCCGCTGCAGGAACTCTGCCGAGCTGAACAAGCTGCGCTCCGAGTACTCAGGGCTGATGAAAGAGCTGACGGAGACCAACGGCAAGCTCCAACAGGAGGAGCACCAGAGGAAGGCTCTGGAGGTCGGCTACAAGCAGAACGTGTCTCAGCTGGAGGTGCGCTCGCACACGGACAACCACGCGCACGCACACACAAAATGGCAGCCCCGAAGCATTGTTTTAGTGTGTCTGGTGTTTGGTGAGCGGGCCTGCCCTGCTTAGAGGGGACCGGGGGGGACGGGGGAAATGTGGGGTAGGTTCGAGGGCTGAGGTGGCCTAGTTTCAAAAGAGCTTCTCCTCGTGATCAGAACTCGCATGTACACACCCTGCAGGAAGTCATAACATGCTCGTGGGAAGGGACAAGTTGAATAGACCCTGGAAGTGGAGGATTGTGTTGGTCCAGGAAGCGGGGTGGGGTGGGGGGGGGTTAGGAACTTCAATCTGCTTGTAAAGAACACAGCCACCTTCCTCCCACCTGAGTTGTACGTTTTTCCGGTATTTTAAAGACGTGTGATCCAACACTGAAAATTGTACGGGAGGGTTGACATGGTTGACCAGACCTCACTGCTGGTATCTACCCTGGTTTATTTAGTCCGGATTCTTTTCTTTAGAAGATGCAGGGGGGGGGGGGTAATCACTAGCTAGTCACACCAGTGGATCTGGGAACCAAGCGAATCAGAAAGGCCCACTCATTGTATCTGAGCGGAGTGGATGACGAGTGTGTTGTCTGTTGTTGCCCAGGCTCAACTGCAGGACACCAAGAGACACTGGGAAGAGCTCCAGAATTACCATTACAAAGTCAACGCAGAGCGGGAGAAACTCCAAGCAGCCAAACAAGGTGAGTGAAACTGCTCCTCTCTTCTGGGCTACATATCCTTTCCATTTATTGAACATGCATCTTCCGCAAGATCCAGTGCAATGACACAGTGGGCACCGTCTCCCTCTCTCTCCGTCTCTGTCTCTCTCTTTCCGCACGGTTTTCCAGAGCTGCAGAACCAGCTGCTCTCCGTGGAGACGGAGATGAACAGCAAGAGCAACGAGATCCAGAACCTCCACAGCAGCCTGAAGGAGGCCATTGTCTCCAAGGACCGCGTGGAGCAGAGGGTGCGGCAGCTTCTGGAGGTCACCCAGCACAACATGCCCGATGAGACCCTGCAGACCCAGGTCCAGGTAACGCCACGCACCGCTTCATACAGCAAACTGGAACCCCCCCCCGCTCCGCCCCTAAAGCCTCCTTATGTTCTGGAACCGTAAGATAAGCTGATTGATGTTACACGAACACGGTTGTATTAACAAAGTCTCACACATTTCCGAGGGATTCTGTGTTCACGGTCTGGATTTTGTGTTTAACAAATAATGCTTGGCCCGTGATCACGTGAACATTGTTGGTATTGTGTGTGCTGTGCTTGTTTTTAAGGAGGATTAATGTATAAAAAGTGGTCGTTTTTAATGGGGTTTTTTTTTTTCTTCCCACAGGAACTCCTAAACGAAAACAAAGGTCTCCAGGTGCAGATTGAATCACTTCAACACCAGAACGAGAACCTGCAGGCCCAGATGTCTTCACAGGTATGAGAGTGATTTCATAAGTTAACCTCAGTCTCAGTGCCCCATCAACAGATGATGTTATCGATAGATATCACGATATACTCTGAACACCGTTCTGAACAGCCTTACTGAGTCAGTGCATTCAAGTATGTAGAAGTTTAGAGTATGGTATCGGACTAAAACAAGTCTTCATTTCCAACCAAGGTTTAAAACCTCATCTTTCATCATTTTACGGGCACACCTTCACATCGTGATTCATTTGTACTATAAAACAGGCGTCACGACCGAGAGTCGATATCTTCATTTCATGACCATACAATACCATTCAAAGACTCAGATTTAATTATTGCCTAACCCTGCCTGAGACTACTGCCACAAAAACTTGCAATGTAAGCTAATGCGCTGTTTCCTTCCTCATCCAGGCCACCCACATCTCCCACTTTGAAGAGCTGCAGAAGCTGTAAGAGAAACCCACTAATTGTCATTTAAACATACACATGGCTGTCGTTGTCTTCTACCGTGTACTGTGAGCCAGATGGTATCTGTCGCCCCGTTTGGCTGCGTGAGCTCCTTTTTGATGAGCGCGGATGTATTGCTCCAGGTTGGCTGAGAAAGAGCTGCAGAGGAAGAGTCTGGAAGATGCTCTGAACGCGGAGAGGAGCAGTGGGGCTGGCCGAGAGACCAACATGCAGGTACAGTGGCCGCCGTGTTATCAAAGTGCAGGGTGTTATGAGCCTGCGTTTGTATGCTGCCGTTACTTTTTACTGAAGACTTCTGATAGCTGTAGTAGAGCTCAATGAATCACTATAGTTGATATCTCCTGATGCTCGGTGACGTTTGTACTACTCCTAATTACTGCACCTTCTAATTTTAATTTGTCAATATGTCACGTTACCGCGCCAACCGTTGCATGTCACTGTTGGATGAGAACCAGTTCCGGTCTATCCGGTACTCCTCCTCATATGGCGTTAGACACTGACATTTCTCTCCTCTCCCCTCCCCCAGGCCATGCACAATGAGAGCATGGCCCTGAAAGCAGAGCTTCAGAAACTGCAGGCTCAGATTTCTGAACAGGTCAGTGGCACACCAACATTTATTTGTCTAAGATGTAAAAATGTACGTCTCTGTGTGACCCTCATGTCTCTATCTGCTTGTGACTTGACCTCTTTCCAGAATGACTCTCGGCTAGCGTTGGACCAGATCCAATTGAGGTGAGAACTGATTATATATGTATTCATTGGTGTTTATTTGTAGATGGATGGCAGGTAACTGGGGGAATATGCTGCGCCAAAGTCCTCCTCTAGTCTGCTCATGCAAATATTAAAACCCCAGTGACAGGGTTTTTTTTATTTTTTTTTGTATCATGGAGTCTCCCTTTGTCTCCTCCCAGTGTTCAAGAACGGGAAGAGAACATCAAGACGGTGGAGGACCTGCTGAAGACCGGCCTCATCGAGGTGGCCAACAAGGAGGAGGAACTCCAGGTGCGTGCGTGATCCACTGAGCTTTGCTGTCCTTGATGATAAAGCCTTTAGGAATAGGCAGGATTAGAACAAGGCATCTGAGTGCAGCCGTGACTCAGAAACCCCAACCAGGCAGATAGACAGACCATAATACCCGAGCTTCACTGACATCAGCTCCCACTTCCCCAAGTGACGGTGCATTTTACAGAGGCGTGTTGTAACCGCTCTTGCTAATAATGTCCTAAGCCACTGCGTTGTCCCACTGCAGGCCGTGAGGGAGGAGAACCAGGCCCTGAAGAGGGACGTGGAGGCGTTGAGGCAGCAGGCCTCTGAGCAGGTGACTTGATTCAAAAACTTGGAACATCACAAAGCACACACACACACGCCTTTGTTCTATTTTTAATGTGTTACTTACACCATGTCCCTTTTCTTTCTAATTTACTTTCAGACTACTTCGGAGTCAACGGTTGAGGAACTGAAATCCCAGTAGGTGTTTCTACAGAAACTAATCGTAACGGAGAGAGAGCATATATGACCCCTTTCTTTAAGTTATTTCATTGGTTCTTCAGTTTTAGAATTGATTATACGATTCTCTTACTAGTTTTTAAATCACTGCGTGGCCTGGCACAAGCCTATCTCTCGGATGTGCTCGGTAGAAATGTACCTGGCAGGTCCCTCAGATCCTCTGTAGCTGCCTCCTAGTTGTCCCAAGGATTTACCGATGAGCACATGGGAGTCAGCGTTGGCCTCTGTAGCCCTGCTCTCTGGGGCCATCTGCCTCAGGGTCTGAGAGAATCCACCGCTGTGGACGTTTTTAGAAGAAGCCTCAAGACATATTTTAGCCTGGCTTTTACCTGTGGTTCCTCGTCATTTGTTGCCTATAGTCTTTTGTTATTTTTATATTATACTAATTTGATCCCTTGTTTATTTTATTGACTTATTCATTTTTTTTTATTTTATTCTTGTAATATTCAGTCTTGATATATTCCATTTATTGATGTCTATTTCATTTTTTCATCTTTTTGTGTTTGCTGTATAGATGTGTGTGTGCGTGTGCGTGCGTGTGTGTATATAGATATATGTATGTGTAAATGAATATATATCCGTGCGTGTTTGTTTCATTTGAATGTTATTGAACTTCTTGAGCGCCCCTGATGTCACTGTCCTGCTGCCGTGTAGGATTCAGCAGAAGGGTGGGGCGCTCCGCTCCATGGAGGAACGTCTACAGGCAGCGCTCAGCTGCGGCGCGGCGACCGAACGGACCGTCGCGGTGAGCCGGCCGGACCTCCCGCCTCCCGCGGATTTAGATCAATACGCTCTCTCTACTTAGATGCTTCACATCAAACCGCCTGTGCGAGGATGCTCTGTGTAAAGGTGTGTGTGTGTGTGTGGGGGCCTCGTCTCTCAGGCACTGGAGCGCCAGCTTGAAGGCCTGCAGACGGAGACTGCGCAGCTGAGGCAGAGGGAGGTGCTGGGGGAACAGAGCAGCGCAGACGCCAGTGCCCAGCTCATAGAGCTCCAGGCCAAGTAAGACGACGCCACGCCTCCCACGGGCTACGCTTCGTTAGCCATCGCCGGCGGGTCGGGACCCTAACCTCTGACCTCTGACCCCTCAGGCTGTGCTCGAAGGACGCCGTGCTCCATGCTCTGCAGGGTGAGCTGGAATCCAGGACCAGGGAGGTGAGCCAGAAGGTGGAGCAGCTGCAGCAGCAGGTGAGGAAGGCCCTCGGCCACCTGTTGAAGCCGTCCTCTTCTGCATGCACTTGTGTGTCTTATCATTTATTCATCATCTTTTTGTATTTATTATTTGTTATGTATTTTGTTTAATCCAGCAGTCCCAAAGTGTGACACCAAGCCCAGAACTCCTTGCAGCGTGAGTGCCATCATAGGAATACTTTCTGAATGCTTTAGCCTTCTCCCTCCTCCCCATAAAGACACACCATTAAAGCATGCCATGTTCATGATTGGAGTCCCAACGCTCTGTATGCTCTGTCCCACCAGGTTGTCTGAGAAGGATAGGCAGGTGTCTGACCTGCAGGTCGAGCTGTCTGAGCTGAGAGACTCTGTGGAGCTTCACAGGAAGAAGAACAACGTAGGTTTCCCCCCCACGGTGGGCCGGCTGACCTGCTGCTTAACTCCCCAGTGCTGCTTTCTCCTACAGGGAGCTCCCCCTACGTCTCTCCTGTGTTGCCCTGAAACATAGTCCCCCAACAGTTAACCCACTCCCAAGCATGCGTCCACATCCCTGTCCTCCACTTCTCTTTTCCCAGGCCTCTCCCACACGGCCTCTAATCTAGGCTCCACGGTGGTATTTTTGGACCTCCAAAGTGGAGAAGGCTAAGGTTTTGGTTGTGTTGCACAGTGCCAGCACGCATCAGCACACACGGCTGGTTCAGCTGCTCGCTTGCTGTCGGCCATGGCTGTGTATCTGCGAGCATGTCTGTGCTTGTGGGTGGTGTACATTAACATTAACATTACCCCATCATTTGACGTATGTGAAAGCCATTGTTATTTTGGTTAGTAGCTTTTTATTTTTAAATGCAGGGCGTTAAATATTAGGTATAGAGGATTAGGTTATTTGGAGTGCTATTATTCGGAATTGCCCTTAGTCTTGGCACTCATTGGTCATCCATTCTGTCATCCATCGTCTGATTGGCCATAATGCTCTATTGAGCACAGTTAAGAAACCCCTTTCGAATGCTTTAACCCCTGCCAGTGAACTAAAAGTAGTATTTCTCTGGACTCCTGACCAAAACAGGAGCTACGGGTGAAAAACTGGAGTGCAATGGAGGCTCTGTCAGCCACCGAGTCCATGCTTCAGGGGAAGCTCAGCAAGGCCATCAAGGTTCGACACCCCACTTCCTGTCTGCTTCACGCTAGATCTAAACCTAATGCACCCCACCCCATCCCACCCCACCCCACCCCACCCCACCAAATTGCCAGATTCATGTTGCACAATCATCCATGCAAAACACACTGCACACTCATTTCACTTAATTCTCCTCTGCATTACGTTACAAAAGATTGTAGTGTTAAAACGGGGCAGACTGTTTTAGTCTTCTAAATGGCAATATATTTTTGCGCTATTTATGTAATGATACAGCTTTTGAAAAACAACAAAGGTTAAACACCTTCTAAACATCAAACGGTCCCCTTTGCTCAGAGGTTGGTGCTTTGAAATGAGTGTGCAGTGTCCTGGACATGATTACACTCGGTGTCATTGAAGACTCATAGTATTCATTATTCACCCGCCCCCTGTCCCGTGACTCATATCCAGCATGTGCTCTCTCCCTAACCTGTGATGTTCGCACCGCCGCTGTTAAGTTAAGCTCATTGAATCTGACGACAGCTGTGATTGATCCACTGGAATCTCAATGGAGGAAATACAATTTATTGTTTGTGATTTTCCAATGTTGTGCATTGCACTTGAATCACAAAGACCCGTGTCTAGTAAGCATTCAGCTGACTCACCAAATTGTTATAGAGGTTGCATAGCTTTTAAGGGAAGTCACAACTACGAGGAGCTCGTATTCCCGGCTCCGCGGGAACGTCGTGTACGAGCCGACCTGTCAGCGCCGCAGCTGCCCTGCGCCGTCAGAGTACAGTAGAGCTCTCTCTCTGAGACGCTGAGCCGGGGGGTCCTGGCACCTGTTGTCGTCTACCACCTGCAGAGTGCATGCTGCTCGTACAGGACTCCCCCATACGTGCCAGGGGGCTGCCCTCCCACTCGCTATGCTAATGCGACTAACGCCACGTGTGCCAGCTGGCGGCCGTGTTGCACTCCATCTCCCATCAGGCCTCAGAGCGACAGTTAGTGGGGTGTCGATGTCGTCTATGATTTGCATTTTTGTTACATTTCAATAATGGACACGTTTACATTTCTGCGGTGATCACGAAACGTGATTTTGCGAGGCCGATGGCCGTGCGCATGGCGCTGTTTGGCTGACTGCAGGTTAAGCTTCCGTGCATTGAGCGGGGCCTACGATCCACTGTGAAGGCTGCCGGGGTCCTGCGGTTGTCCTTATCTAAGGTGACTGCACGGTCACGTCCGTGGCCCCGCCGGTGTCCTGAGAGGAGGATCACCACTGCACACATTGTGCCTTCCAGTGACCGGATAGCAATGCTGCCGCGCCGTGTCCGTTCTCATTCCCATCGACGTGTTTTTCTTTCCGCGCCACCGGCCCTTTTGTCCCGCAGGAGAACCAGACAGCGCTGGACTCCGCCGAGGCCGAGTGTCACGACGTGCTGCACAGACTGCTGCCCCACGTGCCTCTGCCCAGCGGACAGGTAGGGGTTAACGACGCTTCTCATGCATACAGCACCCGGGGCCATACCATGTGAATAGATTCATAATCGTGTGCGTGTGCGTGATGAAGCATCGTGGCTCCTATTTAGAATAACTGAATGTTTTGAACTCTCACCAGAACCACCAGGAGTGGCTGCACCAGTTCCAGCAGGCCGCTGCTGAGGGCTCGGCTGCCCTGTCCAATTGTGCCCCTGCATCAGGGGAGCTAGAGGTAGTTCATGTTTTGTTTAGTCACCCATGAAGGTTGACCCCAGCGGCCCTTGCGTGGGACTTGGCCCTCGACAAGCCCTCATGTTTGAAGATGTGTTTCTACCAGGGGCTGCAGGAGAAGCTCAAGGAGACGGAAGAAGCCCAGAAGGTTATGCAGAAGGACTGCGAGACGTACAAGAAGGTGTTGGCCGAGACGGTGAGACTGGGACGCTTATTTCAGGGTCAAAAAGACATCTGGGAGACGTAGAGAGCATACGTTTTTAAAGACGACTCAACTGCAATAACCGCTGTGTCCACAGGAGGGCATCCTGCAGAGGCTGCAGAGCAGTGTGGAGAGCGAAGAGTCTCGCTGGAAGTTGAAACTGGAAGTGTCTCAGGGAGAGCTAAGAGAGGTACGCATTTAGCTGTTGGCCATTTGGCTGTGGACTACAGCGGCTAATTGAGTCAGCATATAGAGTCACTATTAGATTATCGCGTCGTTAACACGACTAAATTAGATTTTGTTGCCCCCACTTCTGTTCCAGATGAATCTGAAAGTCGGAGCGTTGGAGCAAGAGGTCGAGAGACTAAGTGACGGAGCTGAGTTGGAAAATGTTAGTCACCTTTTTTAAGTGTGTGATTGGCATTGTTTGCAGTTGATTCCTCCCTACCGGCCTGTATGTTTAACGCCTTTAAACACCCTTAATAATTGCAATTGTAAAATCCTGCCCCCTAAGATGCCAGTTTTTCTGCGTTTCCCTTGGTTCTCATGCCGTCAACGGCTTTTGTGGTGCTCTGTAGTTGAGACGAGACAAGCAGCGCTTGGAGGCAGAGCTGGGCAGAGCGGAGCGAGAGAGCGCCACCTATGACACGGAGGTCAAAGAGGTAATGTGACCTAACGTCCATCTCCGCCATCGTCGTTCTCAGTCATGATCCATCCGAGGCACGGGTGTGCCGTCTGTCTGGGTGTCTCTGCATGTGAATCATGCATGTTTTCTGTGTCTTAAGTGTTGAAATACCAGAGTCAGACTTTGTTTGATTCTGGTATTTCAAAGTGGAATAACCTCATCTGGCAGTGTGATCTTGGTAACCATATTAACACGTCACATACAAGCAGAATTTAATTGTGGAAAGGAGCATGCATTCAAACCGCACTGAGCTTCTTACTATGTAGTCGCGCGACTGGACTGCTGAACGTTGAAAGCCGTGACTTTGAGTGAGATGTCCTCTTCGGGGCTCGAGGACAGTCGCTCATCTCGGTTCTTAAATAGCATCTTGGCCCTCGGGCTACACTCACACCCTCGGTAGCCTGTCACAGATTCCGACGCCCTTTGCCTTTCTTTTCCTTTCCCCCCCGTATCTATTCGGAGCGTCTCCGGAGCGGGCGCCACCCATTAAACACACAACCGTCTCAAACTGTATTTCAGCTCAGAGATCTCTTGACCGAGCTGCAGAGCAAACTCGACGGCTCATACACTGAGGCGGTCCGGCAGAATGAGGAGCTGAACGTGGTAAGCGGGGCCCTCTGCCCCTCGAGCTCGAGCTTGAAAGACCCGTCTCCGCTTGGCCGGTTAATGTCGCCATGCGCTGCCGCTGTCAAAGCACTCTCCAGAAAAGAGTGAGGTCCCCCATCTGGGCAGAAGAGTGAGGTCCCCCATCTGGGCAGAAGAGTGAGGTCCCCCATCTGGGCAGAAGAGTGCAGTCCTAGAACATCGTCCGGATGTTACTTCAGACTGGATTTTTGTTAGAGGTTGTGAATGATGACCTACTCTTCAGCAGAATAACACAGGCTTCCTGCTTGGCTCTGCTTTGGTTCCTTCTAGCAACGTGACCACCTCTCCCAATATGTTGGCCGCCACCTGGAAACCTCTTCACACCTAACTCTTCCTTTTCATCAGCGTCCAAACACCTCCTAGCCTTCTGTGTGTGTATCTCTGTATTTGTTTATGTGAGACATAATGTATATGCTGTTTTCTGTGTTTTAAACCTACAATCCAGACTTGATGCACTGGCATCTGTCCACATCACCAACATTGTTCTTGAACCTTTCAGGCTAAAAGATGTGTTGTATCTAGTGGGGAAACTCATGTTCTTGTAGAAGGTTCTCTTCTCTGTAGCGCACGTTTGTTCAGATCAGACTCTGCACGGTCTCTGGTGGAACAAATTATGGATTGAAGATTTAAACTTTGACATTAAATGGATCAATGTAGTTGAATAACATAGTCTTACCCGCCACCTGCTAATGCTGTTGTCAAATGTCAGGCATTAGCCACATTTAAAACTAGAACAAAAACAATTATTGGGTTTATTTAACTTGTTGCACTCCTAAGATGCCTGCTTTCATCCTAATGGCACCACGACGTCACGAGGCATGCTCTGGTGTCCTGGCACGTGTTCTAAGTGGATTTTGTTCTTGTTTTCATTCCAGCTGAAGACCCAGCTGACTCGGACTGTGTCCAAACTGCAGACGGAAGAGAGCGAACGACAGAAAGTGGCCGGTGACCTTTACAAGGTAGGATCCCCCCCCTCCCCGTATGAAACCACGATTCATGATTGACCGTGTTGGCAGAGCGTGGTCATGACTGATCCCATATCCCCCCACCCCCACCAGGCCCAGCAGTCTCTTGATCTGATCCAGGAAGAGCTTTCCAAGGAGACAGGCAACGCCGACCTAATAGAGAACAGTAGCCTCATGTCACAGACGGTAAGGATGGTGGGCCACTCTGGGCGCTGTACCAAGTAATAAGGTTGATGGGCTGTTTTACAAAGGCGTGTGATTCAAGCCACATGTTGGTCTCTTAAAGGAGGAGATTGACAGGAAGGTGAAGATGACTGCAGGGCTGAACCAAACAGTGAGAGAGCTACAGCAGCTCATACAAGACGTCAACCGGCAACTTACCAAGGGACAGGAAGTGGTAAGGCCCAGTTTCCTTGTCTTACTTGCTGTTGTTTTGGTTTCGGGTTCAGCACATCTTTTGGATACACTTGCTGGGAGCAAAGCTGATAATACGTCTTTGTTTTGTGTTTCCTCTGTTTTCAGGAGGCTGACAAAGACTTGCCTGAAGTATAGGCAGCAGGGGCTGCCCCCCCGCCCTCCCCCCCCCCCCTTCTCCAGCAGCCAGCCTGAC
>JAOPJO010000124.1:8441919-8452400 GCA_027123675.1 Molva macrophthalma | reverse complement strand
ATTTTTTTGGTAGTAAAACCTTTAACACAAATTGTAAAATAATTGGTTAGGTCTATACTCTATAATTGGGACGTCATAAAGGTCACATTAGGTCTAAAAGTTATTTCTTGGAACAGCTGTCGAATGATTTGACAGTTATCCGTGCCGAAAGTTATCCGTGCCGAACTCTGCGTGGAATCATCATACATGATCGTTGTTATCACCGAGACAAGGGGTGTTTAAAGCCCATTGTTGGACCAAATCGAAGAGAGATGAACATGGCGTCTGGCGGCCCCATATGCTCTTTAGCACTGCTTGGTCCTGATTAAAACTTGTAGCCAATATTCTGGACGCATGGTACTCTATAATAATCTACTGTGGCTTTCTCTTTCCCAAAATGTGGGGCACTTGTAGACCTATTTTATCGTTTACTTTCCGTCCTCACCCAGCCGGGCTAGACTCGGGAGCTTTTGGTTAAGTTAAAGCCTAAAGGAGTCGTTGTGTTTCTTTTTTAACGGAACGCCCTTGAATCAGAAAGAAAAGACGTGCTCAATTAAAGTCCCCGAGCGTATTGGGCCAACTATCCCGCTCTCAAGCCCCGCTCCTCCGGGCAACGCCAGGCCCCGCCCCTCCGGGCTACCACCAGGCCAACACAGAAGCAGGCCTAAATTAAATTGACAACTAACAATGTTTCTAGGCCCTACATATGCTCCATGTAATATTTGGTAAATTATAGATTACGAATCACTTTTTCTGTGTTGTGTAATTTTGTGTCGTTTATGGAAACTACACCAGAAACACATGCTGTTGCAATAGTAGGCTACAGCACGATAATAATGTGAAATGTGCCGGTGAGGTTGACTGGGTACGTAAGGGCGCGCTCCAGCCGGCACTGGGTTACCGCGCAGACCTCACCAACACCACAAGTCTAAATAACGCACATGTTAGACCAATCAAAAACGATATAGGCCTATTGTTAAAATGATGCTTGATATGGTTTAAATTTAATATAATTTAAATTATATAAATTGCTACTCTGGGTCAAGTTAAGACATCATATAGAATAATAGACTATGTAGGCTAATAATCCAATTTTCTGTAAATGAATGGATAACAGTTCTAACATGAATCATTTAATAAAGCCTATCACTGCCGATGGCTTAATCCAAGTCATATAGGAGCAAATAGTACTGTTATGTTTTATTATTACGCCCATTACTGTTATTTATTTTGTTACTAGGCCCAGTGTAGGCATAGGACGAGGCCCACGGCTATTGGGATAAAGAAGGATATGAAGAATCATTTGACAGAATATGGGTAACTTTAGGCCTATATGTTTTGTTTCTTTAAAGATTGTTTCCGAATCAGGTACGATTTATTTGTATGGCTATTTATAAGAATGCAGGTCCCCATGATGAAATACCCGGGAACACATGATTAAAATACGCCTAAGTTGTTACATAAATAAACCGATTTTTGTGAATGTAAATATAACAATTGTTGTCCAAATAATAGCCTTATTTATACACTACACGTGTATTATATCTCGCTAATGTAAACGATTACAATAGGCATCCAGTATTCAGCCTGTTTCATGCGTTACATGTTATTGATTTTGACCATTTTAAATCCTTCAAATAAACGATTTCATATCATTTAAACGGAAAAAGTGGCCCCAGCCTCTTTCAGGCCAAGCTGAGACTGCAATCAAAGTCGCTTTCCTCTGTAACGCTTCGATTATTTCAAGCAACGCTTTTAATTAGTGAGCTCCTTCACTGAAGACTTCAATGAAAGAGAGATTATTGGCAATGTCAAGGATCCTAATTGAATGTTCGACTTCTAACAATTAGCCCAGTGCAGAGCCACGTCGAGTCATTAAAGATCCGATTGGTTGCGTGACTCTTCTCGGCTAGACAATAACGCACTTCAACAGTTGGAGGAGTTTTGGGGGCACTGCTCCTGGGGGCCAATGCACATTTTAGACAGCCGTTTAACAGTTTCGAAAATCTTGGAAAACTTTCATGGCATATATTTGTGATGTTTTGTTGAATTTGAATAATTTCGGTTCAAAGCGATATTTTCTATGGAGTCTAAACAGCACCATGGGGTTTAACGGGCGCCGGGACGAGATGGCCTCGAACGAAACCCGCCGGTGAAATATTGGGATTATCATATATTTTCGGCTCGGATTACTGCAGTTTTGACATTGTTTCATAAGGATTTTTTTTTTTTAGATATTACACATTACAATATATTAGATTATTGGTATGCCTCTAATTTTTCAGCTGACGCGCAAACCCTTTCAATGATTTTACGTTTAATATGGAAAGTAAAGATACATGCAATCCCCAAATGTGTAATTTAAAAGCCTAAATAAGCGTACGTCATGGCAGAGGACGGTCGGGAAATTCAGAGCTGTCGTGATTCCGTGGGCAATTTAAACCTTTCGTACTAAAACTTGACACATTCTACCGTTTTCATTTAGTACCCATTATTTCCTTTTTTTTCTTGAGGTTCAAAATATTTATTTCTGCTACGGTCCAAAATGTTACTAGTCTGGACTAGTGAAAAGGATGTAGGCCTATGGGGCTATATTGGGCATAATACGTTATAGGCCTAGGTGGCGGTTAAGTTTAAACAACCTTAATAAATATTAATTAAGACATCGATTCCTTCGTCTTTCACTTTTCCAACAGAAAAGCAAGTATCAAACCAACGCGCAAATGCGCGTGATTTCTCTTCCACACACACGCACACAGAAGATTGAGTTTCTTGATGAATGAGCTGGGTCGGTTCACAGGACCTTTATTCATGTCTTTTGGACGGCGGGGGCCACAGTAGCTGTGAAACCAGTAGGGGTCCATATCCATCGTGTGTGTGAACACCGGTGGGGGATTCTTGCGCAAGTGTAGATCTCTCATTAAGAACTTTTTCCCAGTATGGCTGGCCCCTGGTTATTACTGGCTTGTGCTCGGGAAATCTCACCTCTGTATGCACTACCAATAATTTAACCATTAGCAAAACAAAGGTATAGAAATCTATTAAAATCACAGCAGAATCTTATGCGAGGGGCTCACAATTTGCATACAATACAACAGATCACAGTTTCGAAGGCTAGCACAGATAAAAAACACATATGTACCATTTATATAAGACGCACACTGATTGTCTCTTAGAAACTACATATTGATTCCTTATAAACACTTTTTTCTTAAATAAAGTAGTGCATCCATGTCGCCTCGTGGACGCGCAGTCCTCACACACCGTCCTCGTGGACGTGCCTCTGCCATTACACGGCAAAGTTCAATGCGTTTGAAAGAGGCCTGTCCATCCCAAAGTCAACAACTTGTCGTGTCTGGCGGTTTTGTTCGCAATCAAACATTTGTATCGTGGCTGGAAAACGTTTCTAAGAGTTCACTCTAAATTGTCCCCAAGGTCGGCCCACAGGTGTTCATGTAGGCCTACGCCTTGAGGCACGCGCTGATGACCGTCATTGTGAAACAAAGGACACATCTTTGTCAGCGCTAAAATAAATTAAACTTCCTCCTGGGGACGAACATCATGCCGCAATTTAGAGGCCGCCGAGTCCCGCCGTCCCCACGACACAAATGAGCCAGTCTATATCATGTTTTATTGAGGGATGGCGGCGTTTTGTTGGAAGGGGTCGATTCTGCACTTGACACGAAAATGTTCTTTTCACAGGACTTGGAATTTCCAAGAGGAAGTTTGATCTTTATAATCCAAGCAATCGGCGTTGAAATTCAGCTTCCACGAGGCCGCTTGGTCCTTATAATCCAGGCAGTCCGTTGTTGAGTTGAACCCCAGCCCCGAAGCCCCGTATCCCTGAGTGGAGAGGGGCGCCTGGGATTGGTTCAAATGGCTTGTTACTGCGTTTGTGCCCATGGGACTTAGGGTCGAGCCCGGGCCCGGCAGCTGGTGGTGCATTGGAGTAAGGTAAGAGCCGCAGTCCATGCCGCCAAAGTAAGAGGTTGACCCGGCATAGCCCTGGCTGTAGCCCGATGCTTGAGTGTAGGTCATTGGATAAGATCTTTGCATGCACGAAGATGAGGTAGAGAGAGGGTCGGACAGCGGGGAGATAGACGCCGGGCTCCAGATGGATACTGGCGCGGTGCTGGTTGGAATAGCGGGTACGGTGGTCGTACTGGTTGGGGGTGTGAACTGTCCGCTAGCCCCGCTCTCCGAGCTCACTTCTCGGGTGGGGGAACTTTTTTTCTTTGCCGGTCGCACCTTGTTCTGGCCCCCGTTCTGCTGCTGCTGTTGCTGCTGGCGACACTTCGCCCGTCGGTTCTTAAACCACACCTAGAACGAATAGATATTATTGGCCTTGAAATGTTTATGGTGGCCATATATTTTTGCCAAAATTAGGCTATGGAAGTGAAAGTCAATAAATTAGAAAACCGTATTTACAAAAATAACGTTTATAAGCGTTCCACGTTTTATGGCCTGTTTAAATACCGGGCTCTGTAAGGCTTTAGTTGTTATTTGTATACTTTTTGCTCACCTGTACACGGGATTCAGGTAAATTGATTTTCAGCGCCACCTCCTCGCGCATGAAAATATCCGGATATCGTGTTTTGGCGAACAGCGCCTCCAAAACGTCAAGCTGGGCGCGCGTAAACGTCGTTCTTTCCCGCCTTTGCTTACGTGGCGTTGCTAAGAGTAAAAATAAAAAACACGAAACTAATGTTTTTATTTTTGTTTAATAAACATAAAAAAAATCGAAATAGGTTATATTTCCAACAGGTCAAATTACCACCATAAGAACAGGCCCACAATATACAACTTTAACCTTTAATGTTTAACTAGGCTACAAACCATAGTAACATGCACCAGACTCAATGCAGTTTGACGACTCACAGTTGGTCCTTTCTTAGGGAAATGTCTGAAACGTACCTGGATATCCTACTGATGGATGCAAAAGGTCCATTCCAGACGTGGTTAAACTCAGTCCATTGACTGTGTAAGGAGGTTGCTTGAGATACGACATCATGCTAATGTTCGTCTGGGGGTTGAAGTTGGAGAAAATCTTGAAAACGGTTGAAGCACCAGCTATGTGCTCGGTGTTGCAATATTTGACGTGTCGTCCGCGGATAGGCCTACCTGTCCCAAAAAGACAAAACAATTAGTTCCTAGTCGACTCGTTTGTTGGTTTTGCAAAGAAAGAACCTGATTTTCCTGCAGAGCACCACACAGCTGTCCTCATCAGAGTGTTGCTTATTAAAAAACGCTCGACCATTTTCTATCCCTCCCTCTCTCTCGCGCTCTCTCGCTCCCTCCCTCCCTCTCTCTCTCTCTCTCTGTCTCTGTCTCTGTCTCTATCACACACACACACACACACACACACACAAAAAAAACCCTTGGGCAATGTAGCAACAAATTATTGCAACAAGTCATGTGACATGACAAACAGACGTACCACGCCACATTGGATGATGTGTGGAAAAACCAAAAACAATGGATAATAGACGTTCGAGAATAACCAATAATACAGGATCGATTTAATGCGATGTGCTGTAACAAGGCCTATTCAGCTTAATACAGACAAGACACATAGTAGATCAATCTGCTCATTCCCCCAACGCTTGCTTTTGATATGTGGTTTTAATATAATTGTGTAACTTATATTATAATATATAAGTGTTGAATATTGACCTTTTTTCTTTTACAATTTTTTTGTTTTGTTATTATGAATTATATGATTTCAGGGTAGAAACTAAGGGGTCTTTAAATAGGAGTTCATTTTTAAAATGGAAGAAGATGGGTTTAAAACTCCAACAACCCTACAATAAGAATACAATGATTTAATTGTCTTTTTACTGTCGCGTTTTTTAAATGGAAAAATATTATGATACCATTTTTGTTTTGCAGTGGGACATTTAATCAACGAGTAACAATTGTTGTTGTTGAGAAAGCCAACGGTTTTCCCCCCTCTACGCAATCTGGCCCACTTAGACCAGACCCTTAACAGTTGAACACCCGCTCAACAATAATAGCCTTGTCCAATAATTAATGATTATAAATGTTAGTGAATTAACGAGTTAATCTGAGTGGCACGCGCGCCCTAATTGCTGCTGGCTCAAAGTCGACATTTAGTTAACATTGGTTACATGTTGCCAGGCGCCTAAAAGACCATTTGCCCTAAAAAAAATATGATAGGAAAAGAGCTAACCTAAACTGAAATGTAATCTCAAACCATGTTCGTTATAATTGACCAATGAGGTACATATAGGCCTACCTGTTATTAATATTTGATTTGTTAACGGTTATAAAGTAAAATGTTAGACCCAAATTGCACTGATTTAGGACTATTTAGGCCTAGGTCCATAGTTTTCGTTTTTTTGTATACGCCTGAGTATTGTCCCTAATTATAGGGCAGATAAGAAGCCGTCAAATATTATTCAACTAATTGTCTCTGTTTTTGCGGTCTGGTTTTGAACATTCGATGTTGAAAGGCAGAACTCCGTCCCCGTGCGCAGGTGGAAATAGGCCCAGCCGTTTCGAGATGGCAAGTTTACGTGTGGAATAACGAGTCCGCTAAAACCACATTTTAGTGCAGGCGATCAGGGAGGTGCGCGTGGAGAGAGCAGTCCACCCACCTCCTCTGTTACCCATCTGTTTACGAATGCCTGCCTCCACGGCAGACCTTCAACGGAATGCAGGACGTGGAAAATTATCGCACACAAATGAATACTTTCGTAAGTAGGCTACTTCCAGATTCAAGACCTAGGTAGTAACCTGTAGGCACGCACGTTTCACGCAGATCGGCCAACTCAAGTATGGCTACCTATCACCCCTGATACGTTAAAAAAACGTAGAATATGAAAGCGTCTAGTAGGCGTTATTGCCAGAATAATAAGTCGGTTAACCAGTTAAAATATTGACCTGTAAATAGTATACATGTATTTGGGGTTTATGATGATGATAAATTAATACCTATTTAAAACGGTGTCCCTCTAAAAAAATCAATGGGCATACTACTACTACTACTACTAATAATACAATTATTATTATTATTAATAATATAATAATAATTATAATAACAATATAATAATAATAGGTAATAATAGCCTCATAGCCTAATAATAGGCCTAATTATAATTGTAATAATACAAATAATAATGATAACAAACAACTTACTCTGTTGGTGAATGCCAGAAAATTCGTTGTCTATCTATTTTCCTCCGGTGAAGTAAATTATGTAGACTGCGCTGTCCTGGTGCAGGAAAAAACCTCTTCAAATCGAGAAAAAATATGAGTGAATAAAGACAATTCTCAGCAGTTGCACCAATGTTTCGAAAAAAGCAGGGCGGCTACGGTTCAGATGTGTTAGTCTGTTGTGAGTGAAGTCGCCAGAGTTCGATTTGTACAAACTGCTGGCCAATGGGAGCCGGAGGACTGAGCTGAGGTTCTGTTGCGGCGGTATATGACGAGTTGGGAAGGAGGACAGGACAGCCTGCTCTCTCTCACTCGTGCTGGAGAGATTTGCTGAGAAACAAATGTCGCCCGCTAGACGCAAACTCCTCAGCCAATAGCAGATAAGAATACGGCTGACAACGTCCTCTCACAGAGGAGTAGATTGATAACAAACGCAACTGAACAATTTACATTTATTGAATGAAAGTTTTGCCTATAACCCATTTTTTGTTGTGTGTTTCTTCAACAATTATTAAAATGCAAACATTTTGTAGCCTAAATCCTAATCTTTTTAACTATTAATGTGTATTTAGCAAATGTCCCATGAGTAATGGCACACATGGGAAGTAAACGCTGTAAAACAGTGCATCTCTTTGCGTGTAAAATAAGTGGTTTTGATAATAATGCGGTTATAAAACGTTCATTCACATTCCAGTCCTCTTAGATTCGCATGCGTCGCAACAGGGGATTTAGGGAGGTTTATTATCCTTAAAACACTCCTCACAGCCATTGAGCTGGCCACTGTGCTTCGATGAAGTTGATAAAGACTCCGGCTGCAGAATCCATATTACAGGTTGGGGAATCCAAGACAATTCGCCAAAATTGAGTTGACAAAGTTTCGACTGCTGAGCTGAGCTAACCGGTATAACGATGCTTCCATCCATCTTAGCCCGTCATGTTACTGATAACGTGGACATTTTCTGTTTTGAGCAGGATCTCAAGGATGATAATAATCTAAACAAGAACATCAAAGCCAAAAACGCTTCTGAAGGTAGGCATATTTCATTTGTTTATATATTTACAGATTCATATGTATTTATTATACCTGTTTATATGAATAACAGTAAATACAAGATGAAAATACTGCTATAATACTTCCAACTGTATCCTTCAGCCTACTACTTTAACTAGGCCTATAATAAGTGCTTTAATAATAACAATAATATTTACAACAACAATACATGGCTAATAATGATTGGCAATTGTTATTTTTCTCTCATTATTTTATAATTATGCAAATGTACAGTATCGGTTTGAAACTGCTGTTTAATTCATTCGTTCTTCATTGATGTTAACCTGCTGGGTAAAATACAGTCTGCTTTACGTCACTTAAATTTGGATCCGGCGTGCCCATCCCAAAATAATATTCCGAGGGTTTTGTCAAGGCTTGGTAAATGTATCATCTTAAGAGGCTTTGTGGGACACACGCACACACCACCACACACACACACACACACACACACACACACACACACCGCTGGCACGGACACACCCGCTCACTAGATTTGAATATTGATTTAGATTTATAAACACACGCACAGACCGCGGATTCTATGAATCGTCATTTGCCTCTCTCTGTCCCAGTGGAAGGCCAGTGTCAAAGGTGTAGGCTAGTCGTAGTTCCTTTATAAAATAGCATCACATGTCGTGTTGCAGTTAGGAATGGGTGTATATAGAAAGGCAACGCTTTTAGGCTACAGCAATAACAATGCAATGTCGTATATCTCTCGACAGATTCTGATCCCGAGAAGAATCTGTGGATTATGACCGATGGATTAATAGGCTAACACAAGACAAAAGACCCCTTCGCATCTCGTCAGATGTCAAGTTCTAAGTGTGTGTGTGTGTATATGTCTGTGTGTGTGTGTGTGTGGGGGGGGGGGGGTTGTGTGTATGTGTGTGTGTGTGTGTGTTTGGTGGGAGGGGGGGTATGTCTGGCACAGTCTGGCTGGTGAGTGTTTGCACATGTCTCTTATCAGCGTGAGCATTTGGGCCTGTGTGTGTCTGTGTGTCTGTGTGTTCATGCTTCTGTGCATGCATGCGTGTGTGTGCGGGGGTGAGAGAGAAAACGTGTGTATGTTTGTGAGTGTGGGAGTGAGTTAGTGTGTGTCTAGCCCAGCTCTTTACCAACCTCTTGTCCACTCACACTTTAACATTGTTCTGACTTATTATTCTCATAAACATGTGTATTAACATGAAATACTCTCTCTCTGACTCCCACACACACACACACAGACAAAATCCCAGACAAACACACACCGACAGAATCCCAGACACAGATAGTTAGCATGTTAGCGTAGCGCTCTTAGCCCATCCATTAGCCCCAGTGCTTGAGAGCTGAATGAGCTCATGAGACATTTAGCATTAAGTGTTGCTAGCAAAGGGCTTTCTGGAAAACATTGTAAAAAGATAGACACACTCCCATACGAGATGGTAGTCATTAGTGTGTGCTGTACGTGTTTTGTGTGAGATGTGTGAGAGACTGAAAGAGAGAGGGAGAGAGGGAGAAAAGGAAAGAGAGAGAGAGAGAAGGAGAGAGAATCAGTGAGTGTTAAAGAAGGCATCGTAAGTGCTGGTTGCCTAGCTTGCTTCTTTTTTCCGAAGCGGAAATGCACCATAGCTAATTGAGCACTTAGAGTGTCGTTGAGCTCCAGGAGGAAGATAGGGAGAAGATGAAGGTAATAAAAAGGAAAGAAGTGTAATACATTAAAGGGTCCCGGCCTATTAGGTAATCATCGACGGGGGCTGTTTTAACTTTAACTTCCTTCTAATTACTTACTACCCCTTGCTTCCTGTTGCAGTTCAGCATGTAGATGGATTGTATATAATGTGCATTTTATCATCATAGAATCATAAAAGAACAAAAAATCTACAGAGAATCTACATTGATGATCTATATTTCCAAGATGTAATGGGCTGCAAGTATGACTTATAAAAGGCAACCGAAAAAAATACATCTAAGAAGAAACCAAGTACAATTTGACTATTAGCCTAAGTGGCATCCGGCTACTGCCCAAGTTTTACTCCTCAACTTTTCCTCAGCATTTCAACAGTCATTTTTTGCCCTCAGCCAAAGATAAATTAACTATATTTTACATATTTAGTGAACTCCTGCTCACAAAGAATGTCTGAGGAATGAAATGTTTTGGCTGGCAGACAAGACTGTGTTTGAATATAGAAACTATGACTCCCAAATCTAGTTGTTACATTCACGTACACGTACACGTACACACACACACACACACACACACACACACACACACACACACACACACACACACACACAC
>JAOPJO010000124.1:8315199-8327863 GCA_027123675.1 Molva macrophthalma | reverse complement strand
GTGTGTGTGTGTGTGTGTGTGTGTGTGTGTGTGTGTGTGTGTGTGTGTGTGTGTGTGTGTGTGTGTGTGTGCGCACACACGCAGTAAAACATAGATGTTATGTTATCTGTCATCATGGAAGCAGGACATTCCACTCCAAATGTTTTGATAAAAATGGCACTGATAACCACTGTCCTCACCTCACGCTTATTCTGGTCCAAAAACAGGAAGAGGGAGCGACATTTAGAGGCAGATGGTGGAAAAAAGAAGCTTCCTACTTCAGTACAGAACGATTTTGGAAAACAGCGTTGTGACCTTTTCATGGAACTGAAGCAGGGGATAAATGACAGTTTGACACTAAAGGTGTCGTTGTGTCAGAGAAAAACAGCCATAGACACTGGACACTAGATGACGGAAGCAGGTCTGTCCGTCTGCTTCTGCTTGGATAGATTATATCAAATGGTGGATTTCCCATCCTGAGATGGAGTCGCTGAAGAGGTTTTGTGTTTTCCCAGACTGATGAGGAAGGGGCTCTGTTTATGATGAGATGATGGGAAACATATCAGAGAGAGAGGGAGAAAACAAGCAATGGGGAAATAAATAGGGCATATTCTTACGCCACAGGAAACAGGTTTGGGACAAACAGTTAGGCACCAAATATAATTGAATATGTTAACAGTGTGTATCATCTAGTACACTTTTCAATATTTTCAATAACTATTAAATTGATCCTCCGTACAGCAGTAACTTCTAGCCTATGGGGACTGACGGTAAAAGGGTATGTGAAGCCAAGAAAGTCGTGATCTCTGCAGGCTATTTGCCTTTAATATAAATATTAAAAAAGCCTATAATCCGTTATGATACCAGTTTTATTACTGTGGGGTTGGTGGCCCGCTGTGGTAGCCTACTGGAGTTTACACAGCAGCAATGATTCAATTCTGCTTGTACTGTTCCCCTCTGTCTTACTTATGATTTTGCCTGCTGTTCATTTATGAAGGAAAACAAGAGTGAAAAACGATCATTAAATAAATGTCTACCTTTAAAGCAGAATAATTTTGCCTGAGAATGTTAACATGTGATTGTTTGAGCTTCTTTGAACAACCAAAGTACTGCAATATTAAGGCACATTTTCTAATCAAATGTCTTTTGTTTCACAGAGCCTTCCCTCATCAAGTCTAAACAGTACATCTGAAGGTACATCTGCCTGTCTGTGTGTCTGTCTGTGTGTCTGCCTGCCTGTCTGATCTACTCTTCCTTTAAAAGACTGATGTAGAGGGGAGTACCGAGTATGTGAATCTCCTCCTCACGGTGTGATATTCACACTGCCTATGAATGATTCAAAAACAACAAAGGCTTTTTCCATCATTTTTTGTGTGATCAGTCCATTCCTGATCACTGAATTGAAAGCTCACGTTTGGAGAACCAGGGATGATCTTTTGTTCGGGCTCCAAGGCCTGAGAAGGGCTTAGTGCTAGCAAGACTGATGGATGAGGTCACGGCCTAAACATGCTGCTCCCTCTCATCCTCCTCTCCTCCTGGCCAAGCTGTAAATCAGTGTCACTGCAAAATAAATAGACAAACCCCTTCAAAGCTCTGGTATTCAGGGGAGGATAGAGGAGTTACGAAGCAAAACTAAGGCCAGATAATGAACAGGAATTATGCAGCAGAGCACTCCACTGGCGGACTGGTCTGGTGACTGGTTACACAGGGCTGCTAGCTCCCTTCTCCTCCTTCGAACAGAGCTCTCTTCCCATCCCTCTTCGTCCAGCCGTCCTGCTCTTATAAACAGCTGCTGCACTGTCAGGCTCCAGTCTATGACCCCAGGGGTCACTCCGGTCCCAGAGGGGCCCGTGGGGCAGCCCTGTCCCAGCTCTGTCCAGGTCCTGCTCCATGTCCCTTGTTTCCAACATTTGTTTTCTCTTAGCGCACTGTTTGTTCGGCCATAATCTTGCCATGTTCCCTCCCCCCTCCCCCTTTGACTTTGCAATTGGGTCACTTTTACACATATACTCCCACAGGAAAGAGGGCATTACACAAACTTTGTTTTGGTTGTTTCTTCCAAATGACAACAGGATATACACAGGCATATTAGAAGCACTTTCATGTTGGACTCGATGGGAGCATTTTTTTGATGGTATTTGAGAACATCATCAAGGTTCATACAAGTTGTTGTGCTTTTTTATCAAAGTAAAAAATAAGTTTGTCAAGCTGTAGAGCTACACTGACTGCTATACTTTACTATAACAAGAAAGACAATCTGTTGAGCCAATCAGAAACAGCAATCTGTTGAGAATATCAGAATACCTGTTGGTTGAATTACCTCTTTGGTTGCTCCTCAAATGTTTCATTAGGTATAAATTCAATACTTTACTATAAGCTGTTCCCATTAGTTCAAGGCAAAGCCACACACACACACAAAACCACCTCAGTGTAACATATAAAACATGGCCAGCGGCTCCGGTTGACTCTGCTCCACTGTCACACACAGTCGTCCTGAAATTCCAAGAGGTGTGGCATCGGAGCTTCTGTCGGACCATCGAGAAGCTGGTGGAGGTGGTGCAGGAGTACCCTGAGGAGGTGGAGCACATCTACAGCCCCTCCTGCGTGCCCCTGGTGCGCTGCGCAGGCTGCTGTGGGGATGACAACATGGAGTGTCACCCCACCCACACCTCCAACGTCACCATGCTGGTAGGAGATGGGCCGTCAAATAGTGCTAATCATAGAAATAATATGTATTGTTTAAGCTGTTATGTAAGTCGCTTTGGCTGTTAGTGTGTATGAACCGTTCTAAGTCGCTTTGGATGTTAGTGTGTACGAACCGTTCTAAGTCGCTTTGGCTGTTAGTGTGTATGAACCGTTCTAAGTCTCTTTGGCTGTTAGTGTGTATGTGTCGCTTTGGATAAAGGTATCTGCTAAATGCCCTAAAATGTAAATGATAATACCGTAACTTTTTTGTAATTTGTATACTGTAGGTATCACTTTTGTTTGAAAATGTATTGAATGTGCCTAAAGAATAGAATGAGTTTACCTATGGTAGATATCATCATTTTACTTTTTTAATTTTTAATATTGTTGAGTGCATGTTTAACATCGTTGATAGTGCAGGTTTAATATATCATTGATAGTGCAGGTTTAATATCTTTGATAGTGCAGGTTTAATATTGTTGATAGTGCAGGTTTAATATCGTTGATAGTGCAGGTTTAACATCGTTGATAGTGCAGGTTTAATATATCATTGATAGTACAGGTTTAACATCGTTGATAGTGCAGGTTTAATATATCATTGAAAGTGCAGGTTAAATGTCGTTGATAGTGCAGGTTTAATATCGTTAATAGTGCATGTTTAACATCGTTGATAGTGCAGGTTAAATGTTGTTGATAGTGCAGGTTTAATATCGTTGATAGTGCAGGTTTAATATCGTTGATAGTGCAGGTTTAATATTGTTGAAAGTGCAGGTTTAATATCATTGATAGGGCAGGTTTAACATCATTGATAGTGCAGGTTTAATATTGTTGAAAGTGCAGGTTAAATGTCGTTGATAGTGCAGGTTTAACATCGTTAATAGTGCAGGTTTAATATTGTTGAAAGTGCAGGTTTAATATCATTGATAGTGCAGGTTTAATATCGTTGATAGTGCAGGTTTAATATCGTTAATAGTGTATGTTTAACATCATTGATAGTGCAGGTTAAATATCGTATATGTAAATGTTAAACTACAGCTATTTACTCTATTGGACTAGAGAGTTCCTCAATAATAAAATGCGCTCCCCATGTCATTCCTTCCAGGGAATTGTTCTGTGTACGTTGCTTATTGTGGTCCACAGGTTGCTAATCTGAAACCGTACTTAGTGCAGGTTCAATGTCCTGATGTTTCCACAGCTGTTGAAGATCAAGCCAGCGGAGCAAGGTCAAGAATATGTTGAGATGACATTTGTGGAGCACCAGACATGTGAATGTAGGTAAGACAAACAACCAGAGAACTCAGAGAACATATTCATAAAAACAATGCTAATTTGATATTTAATCGAATGGCTGCTTTGTTTTGATTTAAATTTATTCAATCCTTAGAAAACGAGAGCCCATCATGAAGGTTGAACGGTAAGTGTTTTTGATGTTCATTTTCTTAGATGTGAAATTGAATTTTATAGCATCTCTGCTCTGTAGGTTTACATGATGTTATTTTGTACAGAAGGAGGCAGAAAGGGAGAGGAAAGAAGAGAAAGGAAAGACAAAGAGGGAAAGACTGTGAGAGGTAAAACAACTATTCAACCAAACAAGCCTCAACCCTTTTACTCGAGTGGCCTTGACAATAATGTTGATCTTCTAATATTGTTTGTATTTATTTCAGGTGCCAGGTCCCTCGTAGGTAACTAGTGGCACGCCTGCCCCCCCCCCCTCCCTGTCGCAAAATGGCTCACTATTTATTTCCCAACCCAATGGCTGTGTCAATCTTCACTGTCTGCGACGACAGTCAAGAGACTCAAACGACTAGGTTGTTGTGGCGACAGGCCCTCCTGCGGATGGGGAGAGCTTTTTGAATCAAGGTTCAACAGGAAGTGCCTTTTGATTTGTGGAGACGATTCTGTTACACACCTGACACAATGGATACCCCTGGGAGCCAGTGCAATAGGACCAAACAGACAGAAAATAATACTGTATTGTTTTTTACTCCTTCTTTATACTGGTTATTAACAACTATATGTATCATGTAGGTATTTAAAGATTTTACCATTGTTTAAAATGTTTATTTATTGATACAGCTAAAATATTCTTTGGATTAACAGTCAAGGTTTGAAGCAAAGTCTTCCGTCGAACTGTATCATCATCAAGGCCAATGAGGAACATCCCATCGCGTCTCTTCATTTTTCTGGAATGCACTAAAATGGAATGTCTCCCTCTAGCGGTGTAATATAAAACAGCGCATTACTTCCATTATTCCCTATGACACTGCTTTCACGGTCTGTGAGAAAACTGTTCCTCAAATATGTTTTAAACCACTGGATTTAAACCAATTTCTACTTGCAATCTTGTGTACATTGTGAAAATAAGTAACCCAAAAACATTTATGAGTTGAAGATTCGTCCAAAGAAGTTTGAGTGTATAAATAAATGTGAGCAGTTCATTTAAAAAATGGCATCTCATTGTTTAAATGTGCAGTTGTGCTATGCACATTAGGTCGACTGCTATGTTGTTTCACTGCTGTTGTATTTATTCTCCTTATAACGGAATGCTATCAAAATATGCAAGCTTTTAACTTTAAAGTAGGCCTACATGATGGGTCTATATTAAACTATTGCATTAACAATACCGATGCAAATTATAGCAATTTACATTTTAATCTATGATTCCATGTTATTGACTATGGTTACACTTATTTCAACAATTATAAAAGTGTTCATGGAAGTCAGCTATAACAGATGGTTATGTTAGCTTTTGCAAGTTTTATTATTATTGTCAATTATATTTTTCTCATTATGGAGGAACGCAGCAGTTCTATTTAGGGGTGTAACCATAGTAGGTAATCTAATTGGCTAATTTTCATTGGCCATAAATAATGTAACCTACATTAACACACAGACAGCCTGTGATGACAGAATGGTTCATCAGATTTCATTGGAGTCATCGTCTTGATGTTTTTACTATTTACAGATACATTTAGGAAAGTGATTCGTTTTTAGTATTTTTAGTTTACAGTTTGGTGCATGTTCACTTTAACGCGCCACAGACGCGCCTACGCAAAGACGCGCCTACGCATCGCCGCCGCTTCCCAGTGTAGCAGCCGGAATGTAGGTTTACCAGGACTGTAAACACGCTCCTATGACTCTGTGAGCGACGGCGTCCGCCCATCTGATCATCGGATCCATAACAACGAAAATGTTCAAATAGATATTCAACCAATCGGACAACTATGGTTGTGTGATTAAGGCACCATCACAACGACTGTGTAGTAGAAAGACACCCTTGCCGCCAAGTCACGTAGACGAGTAGAGAACGAGTAGGATACGTCTTAGGTAGGTCCTATGTCTACTATTAGATTGTAAAGTGTAAGTGGATTAGTGTAAGTACTCGTTTACCGTAGTAGTAATAATACTGCTAATGAAACAGCCTTTAAAGAGTCCACGCTGTGAAGCTAACGCAAGCTACCTAGCATAGCAAGCGTTGATGGTAGAAAACAAGAATGTAAGACCTTGTTTGTTGTTGTATATGAACTACCCAAATATGTCGAAAATAATTGACATATTCACTTCAAATTAGTCAACATGAGTGTTACCATCTAGGGAGGCTATACACCAGCAGCACCTAGTTTTGCTAACGCTTTGTCCAACTTGATTGTTGATGTACATAATGAGCCTATAGTCCGCATCACTGGCTTCACTGGCTTGTAGTTTCCCAATCCGTTAAGTGGTTTCAAGGACCGTATTGATTGCGAGGTTTCTGACCAAGATGACGGTAGCGTACACGGTCTCATCGCGGGGGTCCCCATTTGCAGTCGTCCGCTACATGACCTGAAAATGAGGCCGCTGTACCTTTTAATCGCGACAATATTTCCCCAAGATTTCTTAATAACATAAACATAATAACTGCTGCACTTTATAACGGTCGACAAATAGGCTATACATCTACTCATCAAATCCATTTAAGTTGTCTCTTGCAGATATAACACAAGCAATGTTTTACAATGCACCACTTTGTAAGGCCTAATATCATTTTTGAATCATTACACATTACATGTAAGCTAGTTATTTAGCAGATGCGTAAAGTGTCTTTACGCATTAAAGACACTTTCTAAAAAAAGGGGAGACTGTGTGGTCATGTGGTTTATTGTGATAGTAGTGCGCACTACTTATTTAGCCAATAATTTGTCTTTTCAATAATTACAATATAGAATTTGCAGGATGTTAGACTAGGGACTCAATTACAGTTTAATGACGTTCAATACATTGACGTGTCCCAGTGATTCAGGTCTAATGCAAGACTTTATGTTATCTCTGTAAGAATCTTATGCTAGTGTGGAACAGAATGGCTAGTGTTTGCTTTTGCAAAATGGAGCAACTGTCTATCCGGCTATCTTAACAACTTATGTAGTTGTCTGTTAACCCCTCCTTCTCGACTTACAGGAACACATGAGCCATTTAAGTAAGCCAGGGGCATCCAGGAGACCAAAAATCACCATGGCGACACACACAGGTGTATCCAAGGCTGGATCAGAGAGGGATTCTGGCTTTTCAGGTTTGCCTGAATTAATGAATATGCACTGACACGCCTGTGATTTCCTGTGAGATTTGTTTTTGTGGCTTTCCTTTTAATAGAAAAGGTGCCACATATCCACAGGCCCCTCTTTCTTCCATATGAGAAAAGAAAACGGTTTCAAAAGGGAATCTGAAGACCAGGATTAACTCTGCAAAGCTTGTTTTCCCCTATGGCTAGTAACCGTGTCCCTTGACACCAGACTGTTATCTTTGGCACAGCCCCCATGGCTTTAATGTTCTGAGTGTTATTGTGTGCAAAGGAGAGGATCGGTTTCCCCTGTAAGCGTAATGAGATGGAGGCGCACCCTGCTTTCCCCCGTCTCAGATGCGAGCTCCGGCTACCTCAGTGCAGTAGACCTGACGGACTCAGAGGAGACGGGGAGGACTGGGTCCGCTCTAGGCCAGGACCCGACAGCCGTGGTGGGCTGCTCTTACCCTGGAATCAACCCCATGATCATCATGAACAACTTTGTCCTGAAGCAGGTATGTTGGTGCACACCACTAGAAAGGCCTCTGTCTAACTGTCTGGTTGTTCCAGAGTTTGAGTTTATTGTGGTTGTACTGGGATAAAGGGGTTGCATCTGTCTTTCAGATGTGTACGGTTATTTTTTATTTAATTGATTTATAACATGATACATTTCTCTTTCAGGGTCCACAGTCCACTGTGTTAATTCTGGGGTTAAGATGTGTTGGCACTGTACTTGAGTTCCTTCTTGAGTCATTGCTTCATGATGATTTGTGATGCACATGATTCTATTTATGCTACAGCAGTAGTAGAACATATGACTGCCACAGCAGTCATATGGCACTGCTGTCTACACAGCAGTGTCCTGTTTCAAGTAGCAGGTTAGGATCTGTTTGAGCCTAAACCAGAACTCTGACTCAAACGCTGCCCCATCCTGAGCTAACCGGCTATGTACAAGGTTTGCTCCAGGTTGGGCCCACATCATCGCAATGGTAACCGAACTGTGATTAGTCTAAACTTGGTATCTGCTTTCCATGAATTCTGACATATCCGGTTAACCTGTAAATCCAGCTTCTTGAAACAGGGCCCAGCTGACTCCCCAAGCTAAACTTTAGCTTGGTCTCTTGTCATTGAAGTGTCTATTTCAGATCAAATGTTCACATATTGTGTCGGCTTGCTGCAGGTTTGAATCAGCCAGAGAGAAGGCAAGCATTAGATTTTGTAGTTCGTATTACAAGTTGTGTTGCCTCTGCAGCCAAACTCCGTAACCCCGCCAGAGAAGCAGTGGGGCTTTCCCTCATCCGTGGAAGTGATGCCTCAATCCCAGGTGGTGCTCCTACAGCCGATGGTGTCCAACTGTAGCGTCACACCCGCAAAGACCACCTCCGAAAATAACACCCATTCAAAAAACTACCTGCCGATCCTCAAGTCCTACCCCAGAATCGCGCCCCACCCTGGGGAGCGGTCTTCAAAGCGCCAGGGGTCGAGCTCACTGAGGACCGGCTCTGCTCCGGGACACAACAAACACCGGCGGCACCAGCACCACAGCCGCCGGCCGTACGGCTCGCCCAGCACCGCGCCGATACGCCAGGCCCCGGTCAAGGCCCTCCCCCGACCCGACTCTCCGGCCCTGGACGCCGATGGCCCACCGCGACCCAACGAGAAGCTCCGCTCCCTGCTCACCGACGACAACGGCGCTACTGCCTCCCACGACCCCCACGACCTGGCCCCGCTGCTGGCCGGAGACAACGTCGACGCCGACCCCCAGGACGCGCTCTCCGAGCAGGGCAACAAGCTGAAGCGCTTCAGCAACACCTGTAACATTCTCAACAAGTCGGGGCTGCTGGGCATCACCCTGCGCACCAAGCAGCTGATGAAGGAGAACCGGCGGACGCAGGGCCAGCTGCAGCGGCTCCAGGAGCACACGGACCTGCTCATGGAGGCGCTCCGGACCGGAGACCCCCGGATCTGGACCCGGCTCCAGCTCGCCATGCAGGACAAGGCCTCGTCGCAGTGTGAGGGGCAGCAGCTGGGGGGAAGCCTCCAGGGCATCTCTGTGTGAGAAACCAGTGGATGGATGAAAGCTGCAGCACAACCACAGAACGAGTGGGGCTTCTTTCGAGTCCCCTCGCCTATTAACAGTCCCGCCTTTCGCTGATACAGAATTGCAGGTATCGTTGGCAATAGGGCTACTGGCCTCCCGGTTGAGCTATCAATAAATGCATGCCTTACCTTTCCATCAAGGAGGTCTATAGGTTGACCCTGAGCTGTTTGGAACGGGACTCCTGTAGAGAAGGCATTTATGGAGCACAGGGTTATGTTCGGCCCAACTTGTTTCTTACAGGTGGTATTGTTTTTCTGTTTTGCTTATTATGAGATGCGTAGACTCTACTGAAATCTTAGAACTTTAGAAAAATAGAGGGCTGACTTACAGAATATTGTTTTTATTGTTGATGTTTATTTATGATTTTGATTATCATCTATTGGCAAGACTAAAAGCCACATGAAGAATATGGTGTCAAACGCGTAATGACACATGAATTAGATCTGGGTGGATAGGTTGCCTCTGTAGAGATTAAAGCTTGACCTTGTATAATATAATGTAGTAGCTTGTGATGCTAACCATCCTAAGAGAAACTGAATTTAAAACGTTTAATGTTACTTATTTCAGACTGTACTGTAAAATTAAAAAGGATTATAGAAGGCAGTAAGACATTTGATCTGTTCATTCGGTCCAGGATCATGTGCCGTTCAAAATGTCTGTGAATCTGTGCATAATATAAGTCTGATTTGGGAGATCTTATCAGTTTTCCTGTTCTTAGTGGCTAAATCAAAACGTAATAAGAAAACACTTAAAAACAGATCTTACTTTGAAGGTTTGTGGTTAAAGTAGTTCTGTAATGTTACACCTTGCTTACCACAAGTACACAATACTGAGTGAAGAACAATCAGAGATAATGTGATGAATGACGAGCAGTGTGAATAACACTATAACAATAGACACAAGTATGGTTTCATATTTTATTAGGACATCGGGATAGAACATTCTCTTTGTCTTCTACAAAGCAAAGAGAAGACAGTTCTTAATACCTTTGTTTCTGAATATACACATTGTCCCCTATTTAAAAATGGATGGAGATGTTTCCAATAAGATTACTGCTACTTATGTAGCTACAGTACAGTGAAAAGGGTCTGAAGACATACTTCTTATTAAAAGATTCTGCAGACAATGCTAAACCTTTTGATCTAGCTGCCCCACAGTTTTTAACAAATGTTCCCTTTGTTGTTAAGGTAAAACCAATTGGTTACAAAAATACAATGTAATTGTCCACTATAACACTGAAGTTAGCACACTCAATCAATTAATGAAAAAAACGAAGTACTCTGGTCTTCGGAACATCCTGGTCATTGTGCGACTATAAAACAGATGTTAAAACAATACTGATTGGTATCTAAACAGTTTCATTATCAAAAAGATTTAAAATAAACATCTACTATATGTGTAGCGTGTAATGATTTTGCGCAACGTCCTGTCTGACATACCTTAAAGTTATATTTGGCACATGGAGAATCGTGGAAAAATACTAAAATATTTATATTTATAATTTCCTCACCTGCAGTGCATCACGTAGCCTAGTAGATATGTCTCAACTGATTGGAGAGCAACACCCTGTAGAAAATACCTTTAAATGCAGTAGCGTATTACTGTCACATTACGCTGTCCAGTCTTTGTTTCAACGTGTCAGTCTGCTCTTCTCTCGTGTCCCTAACTACCAGCGCTACGGTCCTAGCACAAACGGCTAAGTTCACAATCCTATGTACAGGGGAAGAGCAACACACAGAAGTTACTGTAGAAAATGCAAGTGAGAATTTTGCACATAGGATACATATTGTAATTTACTGTATGTATAATAACTTTAAGATCTAGTAGATAATTAAATGACAAAGAAAATTGTCATGTACAAAATAGTTTAACATTTCCAGCGATCTAGAACATAGATAGGCCTATATTTTGAACCATATGCCACATAAATTCACTTATATAATCGTGTTGCTCCTGGCCAACAAATATCTTCTGGCTCTGAGTCAATGACAAATTTTGCAGGTGGAAAAACACTCATCAGCTCATGATTATGTAATATATTCGCCAAAAGCGTTTCACCTAAAGTCCTTGATCCAGGGTAAAGCGGTCACTCTGCGTGCGTCACTCGGTGTGTGGTTTAGCGTCCAAGTTGTCCTCGGAGCACGTCTCCACCGTCTGCACGGGCCAGATGAGTCCCAGGCCCCAGCGCGTCCCGAACACGTCCCGGAGGTTGCTCCGCCATGGACTGCGGCTCTCCACCAGCGTCCCTCGTTGCAGCTGACACCAGGTCTGTCCACGGGCCACCAGTAGCACCTGCTGGCAGCAGAAGCCTGCACACACCAGTCCGATGCCAAGCCACACGTAGAGCATGATGACCAGGAACAGCTGCATCCCAGAGACACCTCCTTGTGGGGAAGAACGTTTGAAAAACATTTCAATTACAGTTTATATGAGACGCAGTTGCATGATTCATTGAGTAGGGATGGCCCAGAATAATATTGATACGCAAGATTTAGTAGGGTGACACCCTGGCGTTTACAACCCAAAGTTTGAGGGGGGCAGGCCCCCTATGGACACGCTCCCGTTAAGACGGTAAAAAATAACTCTCCTGCCACCACTTTAGTTTTCATTGGCCATATCATCATTTGTGGAATAACTTACCTATGAAGAAGTAACCAGTGGAGAGGGGAAGAAGGGTCAGAAAGGTCAACGGGTTCTCAAAGGAGATGGCGTACTCTACCGTTAGAAAGGCCACACCGAGGACCAGGGAGTACAGACAGGTACAAGACGTGTAGATACAAAACATGATGAAGTAGCGCATGTTTCTATTGCCGATGCAGTTCCCAGTGAAGAAGCAGTGGTGGTCCCTCTTAAAGATCACTTTCTTACACAGTTTGCAGAAGTGACGGCCGTTGAGGAGGTAGTGAGCGTCGATTCTATCCGAACAATCCGGTGAGCATACCGGAATAATCACCGGATCGTTTGCACTTTCAGCGGGGTATTTAATAGTCATGATATAGTTCCCTAGTGCGTTGAGCATTAAGAATAGGAAAACGACGGTGTGGACCAACGTGGAGCCCTTCAGTGATTCGCCTGAGCTTGGGAAGATAGTAGGCAAGAAGAAACCGAAATGCAAAATGAAGGTGACTGCCGTGGCGGTGAAAAAGTAGGCAGGCGCCACGGCGTTCAGGAGCCGCAGCTTCAGCATCCTGGCAAACATTCCTATGGAAGGAGACAGTCAGCGGTTAGCAATAACAGCGTTTGTATGTCAAATCTGCTATGCTAAAGGGTGTTATGATTTCGAATAGGTGTTATTTTTGCTGTTTATATTTTTACCGGTAAAAACATTTAGCCTTGTTAAGACATCCAACCAGATGTTAAACCAC
>JAOPJO010000124.1:8277487-8291199 GCA_027123675.1 Molva macrophthalma | reverse complement strand
CCCCACCTGTAGAGCCAGGCCTATGAGTTCCAGTTTGGTCTGGAGTATGCCTGGACCATGTGCATCGTTGCTGTTAGCATGACCTACAGCATCACCTGTCCCATTATAATGCCCTTTGGTGAGGATCGCCGCTTGCTTTGTGGCTTTGTGACTTTGTCAAAGCATTCAGCTTGCCCTCATAAGGGCTTTGTGCTGTGCTTGTGTGTGTTTCTGTGTTTGTGTATTGATGTGTGTATGTGTACGTGTGTGTTTGTGTGTGTGCTATCCATTCCTCAGTATTGATTCATGGGACTTTTCAAGTCCTTCCACTGTTCCGCCTTCATTTGTGTCTTGTGTTCAGAGCTGGTCACCCTTGTACGCATAGATTTAGCCATAGATAATACACACACACACTATATGTAGGACCGCCTGTCTGTCTGCATTTGTTTTATCCATCTGTTTGCCTGTCTTTCAGCCTGTCTGTCTGTCTTCCTGTCTGACTGTGTCTTTCTGTCCCCTTGTCTGTCCGCCAGCCTGTCTCCCTGTCTGTCTGTCCCCATCTGTCTGGTCTCCCGCCCGTCTGTCTGTCGGCCCCCCTGTCCCCGTCTGTCTGTCCCTGTCTGTCTGTGAGCCTGTGTGTCTCTGCTGGTGCTGTAACCCTCTGCACCCTGCTGACTGCCAGCCGGCAGCAGACCGTGTGAATGTGTTGTGGTCCGAGACGCTCAGACTCAACGGGTTGCGAGCCAGACGCCCACTCTACTCCTGTCTGCCCAAAGCTTACGAAGCCTCTATTTACTACTGCACCCAGATCTCTATTAGGAATATATAGGGTACTTCACCAGGAACAGTTATTTCCTTTTGGTCACCTGTGTGTTCTTTCTTCACGATCACAGTGAGGATAAAGATACAATTACTACTGTGTGCTAATTAGGGTATGTTTATGCGTGTGTGTGTTTGTGTGCATGCGTGTGTGTGTGTGTGTGTGCGTGTGTCCGTGTGTGTGCATATTGACCCGTGGCCCATCCTCAGGGCTCCTGTACGTCATCCTGAAGCACATGGTGGACCGCTACAACATCTACTACGCCTACGTCCCCACCAGGCTCAGCCAGCGCATCCACCGGGCGGCCATCGCCCAGGTCATCGTGGCGCCCATCCTCTGCATGTTCTGGCTCCTCTTCTTCTCTGTGCTCAGACTAGGTACCACTCTACTGTTGTCTCTACTTGTCTGTACTTTGTTATTGTTGTCTTAGTTCTTCTCCTCCTCCTCCTCCTTCTCCCTCAGTGAACCAGTGTGCCATATCTCGTACGGTCCTTTATTCAGTAATCTCTTCATCTCCTCCTCGCCCTCTAGGCCCGATGCATCCCATCACGCTCTTCACCTTCGTGTCCCTGGTCTGCTGCGTGACCTTTGCCCTCTTCCGCCTGTTCCTCAGGAAGCAGCCGGACAAGTCGACGAGCTACCCGGTCGGTCCTTAAACACAGGATGTTTGAATGCGTGTGTTTCAGTGTGTCTGCGGTGCCAGCAGGGGGGTGTTAGTAAACGGCCCTATTTTTCCTCAGATGGCTGACCAACCGACAGATGCAACTCTGAGTGACAGCGAGAGAAGCGCGGCAGCCCCCTCCACGGCCTCCAGTGTAACGTACCATGTTTTATTGTTACTGTGCGTGCGTGCGTGTCTTGAGACCTCCTGACTTTAGAGTGGTGAGATGTCAAATGACCATTAAAACATTTCTGTTTGTGTAGTGTGAAGATCGTTTAAGATCGTACAGTAGCACTAGTGACGTTACAACAGAGTGAAACCAATAACACACAAACAGGCTCATGATTATGAACCGTCATGGACATCCCACAGCTAACAGAACTAAACACAATGCACCATGTGCTCCGCCACAAGTCCACCAGCCCTGTGTCCTCCCCCCCCCCCTACAGCTGTTTGTGGCGTCCGTGCTGCTGGAGCCCGAGCTGGGCCTGACCCCCATGCCCTCCCCGGCCCACCAGAGCTACGGTGCGCTGGCCCGCTCCCAGAGCCGCTCGAGCCACGCCCCCGTAGAGGACGAGGAGGAGGAGGAGGAGGGAGAGGGGCCCTCGGTGACCCACGAGACCCGGCTCCAAGACCCCCAGGATTCCCCCTACTGCCCTGTAATGGACAGCCCAGTGGGCTACCAGTGACCCCCGCTGGCCCCACGTCGCTCCCCCGCGCCGCCTCCCTTTCACCTGGGGACACGGAGAGGAAGGGGTGCCACCAGTGTGCTGCGTGTGTTGCTTCTCACCGTATCACCCCACCCGAGCCGCAGAGCAGCTGCTGCCCTCGCCAAATAGGAACGCGTTTAGAAGATGCTTGTCCCCCAACCCCACCCCAAAAAAGCTAAATAGAAAACACACCGCCAAGACTCTCCGCCTGGAGCTGATACATGAACATACGCTAAGCTAAGCTGTGGAGAGACTCTTTGGTTTGCTTCTGTTCGCATCGAGGGAACGTCACGACGAGGCCTCTGCCGCTGAGAGGATTCTTCAGTCTGTCAGACTGCGTGGCTCGCACATGAGGTGATCAGAAAGTTCCCATTAGAAGCGTGTGTGTGTACGTGTGTGTGTGTGATTGTGCAGAGCCCCAGTACGCCCGGCAGGATGGCGTTGACACGGGCAGGTCTGGTTCCTGGGTGGCAGGGCTCTGGAGGGCAGAGGGTGAGTGTGACTGGTTTCGCGGCACCATCTGCAGTGAGAGAGCAGACGGGCGGAGGGCAGACTCCGACCACTCCGAGAGATGGTGGAACATGCCCTCTTTTACAAGAGGCATGTTGGGGTTTGGAGTGCGTTAGTGAGTGGTCGTTGGAGCCTGGGTGGGTTGTTGTGGTCGGCCACATAAGGGCCACTATTTTGCTATTCAATTGGATGTGTCGTGTTAATATTGTGGATTCGTGGGGGTTTTCGTTTTTTCTTTGGTGGGTGGGTGCCTATTGGAGTTAGTTTCATCATGCGTAGGGCTGTCTCATCGTAGCTCATCTGAGTGCTCTGTAATAATAGTCTCCCATCGCCGGGGACTCGTCTGTTTTTGTTTTTCAAAAGGATCGCAAAGTATAAAGCATATCATGGCTGATTCAATTTAAATATTTGGTATTAAAACGGAAGTCACCACAAACAAACATTTGACCATGAATGAATACATTTTGTTCACCCATTGAAAGACCGATATCATTTCGTTTTTTACTTTTAATGCGTAATTGCCACTGGCTTGGGCAATGGTGTATCTTGCTCTGATACTGTATAGATTGCCTAATCATGCCCTTCCAGCTTATTTCGAAAGAAAGATGAATGGTTGTCAACGCCGAGAGACAAAACATTTTTTATCCCGTTTGAATTGTGCCCTAAATTACACATGTTTGTCAATGTAAAAGAGAATTTTGCAACTCACGAAAGTCGCCGTTTGTCGTCAAACAGCAAATTAACATTTTTAACAGTTTTGTGTGAAACCGCTCAGTTCGCTACGTCTCTCGTCTCACACAATATACGTCACCAACACCAACATGTTTCTCACTTGACGTGTTTTATCCAGCGACTCCTGGTCCATCCATCCGCCGGTAAGCGAAAAAACAGGGAAGACCCGCTGCTCGTGTGACTGGCCCTGCGTTCCAATAACCATATTACCATACTATTTAGTATGCCAGAAAAAGACTTAGTATGTCCCAATACACAGTATGGAAAATGCAGTGTACCAAAAATACCAGGATGTTGTACTACACCCGGTCGCATTTCGCAAGCCAGCATGTTTTTTGGCTATTCTGCCCCACAATCCTCTGCGCAGCAGAAAATACTTCACGTCGACTGAGCTCCTGGAAGTCGATGTGTGGCACTGCAGGTGTGCTCATCAGTGAAGTCACCTGTAGTATTTCCCGATTGTATGCATACTGTGTGCAACAGTACGTACTTTGTAATAGTAGCTGCAGTATATACTACAAGTAAAAATAAAGTATGCGATTTGGAACGCAGCCTACATCCCGTACTAAAAACACTGACATAATGTTACATTAGCTTCAGCGGCTAAGGGTAGCTCCCACACGCATATTTTGGGTGCGTAGTCTTGCTAATTACGTCACAGACTATAACAGTTGAACAGTTTAACGCCAAAAAAGTGACCTTTTTGACTAAAAACATATGTGTAATTCATGGCACACATCAAACAGGATAAAAATTGTAGCCTCTCGCCGTTGACTGCCGTACATATTTATTCTTAAGTAAGGTTGTAGGGGACACCAGAATGCGCGAAACTTAGGCACTCTATACCGTAGTACTTTTATTTCACTCCAAGAATATTCCTGTGTAGGTCTGGTGGTATTCAATTAACTCTAAGTAAAACTTGCATGATCCTTTTGTGTTTAGCAATGCAATCATCTGCTTACATTCCAAACAATCCAACTACAGTTGCGAAACATGCGCTGATGCCAATGTTTTATACTTAATCTGTATAGTTCCTAGTTTTGTATAAGGCGATCTTTTTTTGTTCGAAGGGGACGGTTGTACTTGCCGAACTGATTGTAAGAATCTTGTGGATTGGTCCCATTGCTCTGTTGCCGTGCCTTGATGACAAATTGTATCCTATGTGTGACAATCCAGCATGGCCTGAAATATGCTGCATGGACCGAGAACTAAAGTGCAGGGAAGTGGAATATAGAGACACAAATGTAACTCAACGCTATGGTTTATCCCCTCCTCACCATGTAACACAAGGCTTGTCAATGCCAATCATTACTGTGTCCATCACTCTCACAAATAGTTTACGTTTGTTTTATATAGTTTATGTATTCGCAGTGGATTTGTTTTTACGTTTTCCTTATTTGACTCGTATATTTTATATTTGACCTGTCTTTCGCAGGCTTTTTTATTTTGGTCAGATGCCTTATTGTGTAACACTGTGCTGTGGCTGTCCTATTCTCTGAAGCAGTAGAAGGATGAAACATTTCCTATTTTCCTTTAATAATGTGTATATGACCCTTATTCTAAAGCATAGATATGAATGCTCTGCCCAAAGCAAAACAGGAACTGTAGAAACAGGACGTGCTGTTTAAACTCGACCACAATGCAAGTAATGACAGTGGGACTGTAAATGATTTAGGTCACTTTGTTTAATAAGTAATGTAATTGTGATTCTAATTACATGTATATGTTTAATGCGGACATTAGCAGTATTTATTCCCTTTTTTTCGTATATCGTGACCTTTAGTTCAATGACGTTTAATATCTACCTTTATTAATTTTAAGAAATCAGATGCCCGTTATGAATATGTACATTTAATGTTAATGTTTTAAACATTATTCTGCCTTTTGACTTGACCTTTACTTTGTATTCATCTCATAGCATTATGGCTATATGTCAGTCCTGTGCTGCTCCACGCCTTGTCTCTTCTAAATTCATGACTATTCTTGTTGAGTTATCTACAATATTCTTATTGAACCGTTGATTCGCACTCAGATATGAACATACAGTACATTCCGCCGACTGAGCTGTTAATGCCTGTTTATCATCTCAATCAAGACGGAGAATAGGGGCACAGTTTGTGTGATAGACCTCTGTCCGAGACCAAGGTCAAAGGTCAAACGTTAAGTAATGTGGCTCTCCAATTAAAATCAAACGTGTTGACTTCACTTCCTCCCAGTTCCACGCTCGTGTCTTTTCCTTGCTGCTATTCCAGCGCAGTGATCATTAGAGCCTCTTTATGAAGCACAACAGCAGAGAACCTGCTGTGTCACATTATGTTGTGGCTTTCCAGAATCTTTATTTGTAAGAGAAGACTTCTTTTACACAAACCTTTCGATTGGACAATGACAGCAACTGTTATGACAGCAAAAACATACGTATATAATATCATCATGTCATCATCTGTCCATAGTCAGACAGTGTCTAGTGCGTTCTGTCTCATCTTGGCTGTGATTCTCAACAGCAGACCAGCTACCTAAAGCAGAGACCCCTGAGCTGAAGCCCACCTATAGAGAGAGTTGGCAGGCGCATGGTTACACGTCAGTGTACCCCTGAATACAGGTTCGCCCTGCGAACTTGGATAGCGCCCACCTCCTTGGTCCACACAGCAGGTGGTTGAAGGGGGACCAATTCATAAAACCCACCCACGGACCCTCCAGGTAAACCCAATGCGGAAAATTAAGGCGCAGACAGTTGGTGGTCGGATGACTATTGGGCATGTGAGAAACGTGCGACACATCTTCCCTCTTAAATTCAATTCATTTGTAATCCACACAAAGCATTTGCTACACCACAAACTCACTGAAACAATGACACAATAAGCTTTCTTAATTTAATCGTTGCATAAACGTATGTGTGCAGTGCATGACGTTTCCCCCTGTCACCCCTGGCAACTGATTAGCGTGCGCGGTTAAAGGTGAATTCCTCTGGGTGCAAACTGCATTCTCCCTCGCTCCTGCCCAGATGCTCGCTCGTCATGGAAAAGGAAAGTGTATAGAATATGTATTTTACTGCTAATTATAGCAAAGTGCTCGGTTGATTTCTGAAGTGAGCAGTTTGTTTGGGGCAATTATCCCCCGCTGTGGTGCCTGTAACTTATTGATTCAGACACTATATAACTTGAAACGAACGGTTATACAGGCCATTGCAAATGTGCTTTTCTGTTTTGCAAGAGTTTATTCCCAGTATTATTAGCTTACATCTGTTATCAATTTGCGGGCACTGGGAATGGCATTGGCTGGGAATGGCATTGGCTGGGCCTGGCGGCACTGATTCCCTCCACAGCTGTCATGTGTAGCCTACATGGTTATTTAGTTTCTCCCGAGGCTGTGGAGGATCCAAAGAGAGGCACTGTTGCTTTCAGTGTGCAGGTGATGGGGTTGCTGTAATTGCAGTGTGTCTCTCTGGCTAGAAGAAAGCGGTCAATGGCTGTTCATCTGTGCCCCCACCACCCAACAATATGATTTATCATGTGAGTGGTGCCTTGCCCAGCCCCCCCCCACCCCCCCGTCCTTCAACAACAACAAACAAACACACCACTCTGGACTGTCACTTAACAGTTGCCATGACGACGTTCAACCATCCCCCCCCCTCACATACACACACACACACACACACACACACACATTTCATTCGAAAAAACCCATTGCAGACTTTCTAAAAATAATAATGTTGCCAGTTCTCACACGCCTCAGACAAGCAGCATTCAGACAGAATCATGCAGCCCTCGAATGTGAACGCAGTAGATCCACGCCAGACGAGTTACTACAACAGTATTCCGATTTTTCCGATTCCGAGTTTATTAAGCAAGAACAAGATGCACATTGTATGCAAAACCAAGCAGTGGTGACGGCCAGTCTTAATGACGAGCCCGTGTTAATGTTATTCACATAACGGGTTATCTAACAATCTCTCGTGGCCTCAGACAAGTTCAACATGTTTCTCTCAGGGGAATAAAAAAACAAACTCACACTGCCAAGACAAGTCTTGCGTTGGCGTCTTTGTGTAGACCAAAGCGGGACACAGCATATTGTGCCAGGGTGAATTAAGTAAGTCTTACTTTTGGGACAGGGCCGGTGAGGCGAGACGGATTAGGGCCATGTCAGCCCCTTGCTCCAGCAGCCAGACAGCCAGCCAGCCTGAGACGTTCTCTTTAAGACGATGAGTAATGAAATAGAAATTGAACAGCATCATTAAGTGAATGCAATACGCATGCAGTATTGGATGGAGGTTCTCATCAACATATGTCCCATTGTTGTTGTTTTTGATATTAGGAAATAATATTGAGTTAAGCAACATTAGCATGCCTTCTGAAGATTCCTGAGGCTCCGGGACAGTGTTTGATGCTGACGCGTGCTGACGAGGTGTTTGTGCTATAGCATGATTATAAACTAATGCATCTATCTCTAACACTTTAGCTGGAATATTCTTCTGGTCTTCATAGCTGAGGGGAGGCAGCCAGTCTCTTATGTAATGCAGCTCGGTAGCGGGAGAAAAATCAGCCGTGGTATGATCGAATTCAAACACCCAGCGCCGTAAGACATCGTTAGGGTCAGTTATTCGTACGTGACAAACAAGTGGAAGAAGAGACAGAAGAATGGTCACAGATGATCACTTTATTTAATCTCAGTAACACCCACACACACACAGAGACCCACACATACACACAACAGCATTGAAGAGTTGTATTCAACTTGTATTTAAGAGATCCAATGTGCAAGCTGATGGGCTTGAGGGATGTGTGTTTTGCGTTGTAGCTGTCCAATGGGAGATCCTTATTTTGGTTCAAATGTTAATGCGTGGCTTCAGTCGCAGCTGATAAGATGAGGTAGACATCGACACATCCAAGAAACACGCTTGGATGCTCTAGAAGTTTCAAACGAAGCAGTTGGTGAGCACAGCTGCCAAAAAGTAAAAACCTACACGAGTTCATCGTAAATAGGTTATGCAAAACAACAACCATCTGCATAGGACAAATTACTGATACCAAGGCTATAAATACACCACCTAAACACAAAGTGAAAATCTATCATAGGGTTACAGTTGGAACAGTTCAACCACTGTTTATGGCAGAAAATCTTTAAGTCACAAACTGAAGAAAACAAACAGCAAACGGAAAATACATTAAACGGGTTGGCAAAAATGAACCAATATCAAAGGCGCTGTAAGCAATAGTTATTTGTTAAAATAAGTGTTAAATATCTCTATATTCCGACAGCCATCACTGATATAGACCCATACATGGGCCTCCCAGGCCCTCCACTCTAGTAAACAGAAAATAAAGGTTCTGGTATTCCGTTCCCACTCTATCCAATCAGGAACGAGAACTCCACGAAGAGGCGGTGCTCTCTGTGGCTTCAACGGCGGGGAGTAGGATTTCAGTGTAAACAATGGCGAAACAGGCGAAGGTACAGCGCCCCCAAGAAACGGCTTACACTGCCGAACATGCCAAGCAAAAAATAAAGGCAAAAGTAAAGAAATCTGCCCTGAAAAAGAGCCAGGACAGAGCCGCATTTATGGTGACGTAGGGAGGAGGGAAGGGAGTGCTAACGGCAAAAACGGACAGGAAGTTAGCCTAAACGAGTACATCGCTTACAGCGCCCTTCAGTGTCAAAGGGTATTTCTTTCTACCTTTGCTACTTTGAAGACAGCCAAATGGATTACTGAATTAATTAATGATGAAATAATCAAAATCATACCTTATTGCTCCACATCGGTCAATTTACCAGTAAGACAAAAGTAAAAACAACAGCAACAAACAGGGTGCGTGTAAGTTTTGGTAAATCAGGTAGTCCTCCATACTACAAAACATACGGATCAGAATACAAAAATAAACTTTGTAAATGTAAACATAGAAACTAAAAGAAACAATATCTACATATCAGCAGCTTGGATATACAGTTGTATTGTTATATTCAAATACTTGGCATATTGTTGCTTAAATGACTTCTTTTGGCATGAGTAATTTTGAATCATAAACATACAGTTTTATAGCAGCAACACATATTGTACGATCTCAGCAGACAATATATGTCTATAAATATATATATGTATGTATGATGGTCTCCTCTATCAATAAAGGGAGAGCAAAGTTAGTATTACGGTTGTCCTTGACATAATCCAAAAAACATAAAATACATAGCTCCTGCTCACCATGGCGAGGAGCAGAACTAGAAAAAATAGATATAGATATCTGTTCACGACAACTAAAGACGAGGTTACGCTGGCTTTTTCTGACAGGTTAAGTACTTCACATGAACAACATTTTTTTGTCCCAGGCAAACCACTTCACGTTGACCACAAGTAAAAAAACGAAAACAAAGAGCCAATTAGAGCTGTTTTCACACGGCTTCAAGCTAAGATGTTCATTGTTTAGTTTTTTCAAACTTTAAAGTAAGTGATAATAACAGTCTTTTAGCAAAGAGTCAACAGCCAGCAGTCAGCAGTTCCAACAGCTCAGGCCTGGTGAATACTTAAAGAAGGAGAAGGTGCGCAGGACAGTGGCGTAATAACAGTCAAATATCCCAAAGTAATCGATCAAAGAATAACAGTTCTCGTCCGAAACTATTCATCGTCATTTAAAAAGTTTTCTATTGTCAATAGATTAACAGTCACTGTTAAAGTCATCTAGCAAAGTTGTACGCAAAAAGCAAGAGGTATGATGTATATCTGTATGATCCATCGTGTGATCGGAGTGAGGTAACAAAAATCGGGTGAGTTATTTCCAACCCAACATTTTTCATATAATGCGGGCACCGTATCCAAAGATGACCTAGAAACACCTGTTTGGGTCACAGTAATCATCACAGCTTAAACACCACCTGATGCCTAAGTTATAACATCCAGGGTTTCACAATTGTGCTAAGAATAATCACGAAAGATCACCACAGTCGTTATTATTTGAGTAGATATATCAACGCCAATATTTACAAAGCATTTCTTCGCCCTCCAATGGCTACTCTCGCCACATCCTTCCTCCCAATAACGAGGGTTTTTCAAAGAACCCCCCCCCCCCCCCTCTCTGGCACGAATGCATCATCGCACGGCAGCTACAACGCCAACTCCTCTACCGAAATGAACTCGGTGTGCCCCCTTTCACGTGATCCGACCACGCTAACACATCATCAAGTGTTTCCTACACCATACAATCACCCTCACCACCAGCACGCTGGCACCCTGCGACTGAAAACCGTTACACAAGTACCGCATTATGATGACAACCCCGGGTCGGGGGGGGGGGTGATTGAAAGGACAACAACCTCCCACCGTGCCCCCGTCCCTGGAGACCCGGGCGCCTCAGTCGGCCTTGTGCTCGCCGTTCTGGGCCCAGCCGCGGCTCATTGCCGCCACCACCACACTGTACATGTTGAGCCAGGCCTGGCGCAGCGGCGCCGTGTAGGACGGACCCAGGGCGCACTGCAGCATGTGGAGCAGGGACTCCCCCACCACCTGGGACCAGGACACGGCAACAACACATGGCACAACACAACACACGGCCACCACGACAACAACGAGCAGACGGACAGAACACAGTGCAAAGATGGTGAGGTCAAGGAGAGGGAGAGGGAGAGAGACAGCTTGACTGCTTATTTCTCGGGGGGGATTTTCGCATGACATTGCTTGTTAGCAGCAGCAGTAAAAGAGAGGAAGTTGTAATAGAGAGGGCATCCTACGGCGAATGACTGGGTGTCCACTCCCACGGCTTGGTGCTTCCTCCCCAGGTTGAGCAGGAAGTCCTCCAGGGAGAGCAGGTCGTCCAGGTGGCTGACCGCCGCGTCCACCACCAGCATTACCTGAGGGAGCGCAGGAGCAGCATCAGACACCAGGACAGCCATCCCACACTCACACCAGGACCGTGCACCACCAACCCTCCGCAAACATCAACAGTTTGAGCCGCTGTTTGACAGGGAGATCCAGATTTATGGATGGCCCTGTGTGTGTGTGTGCATGGGTGGATGTGGTGAGCAGGGAACTCACCTTGGTGACATGGTCCAGGAACTCGGGGCTGGCCAGGCAGTCCTGTGTGGAGCCGCAGTTTGTGTTGTATTGGAAAAGCCCGAGTAGAGCCGGCTCCAGCTCAAACAGCCTATTTCAGTACACATGCACATACGACACGCACAATCACAACCCTGTTTTCTATAGCTGTGTGCACAGATTGTATATATTATATTTACACCCGGCCATCTTTACCATCTCAACGTGTGATGTTCAAATGGACGTGTTTCTCCTTTTCCTCGCCCTCCACTGCCTGCCTGAGTAGCATCTGCCTCAAAGTAAATTGCACACTATTGCAGTCTGTCGCCAAGCAACACATGAAGCCTCTCGTCTCTATGAGTGAAAGTGTGCGATGAAGAAGCTGGCTGGAGTATATCTCCCTTTCCGTACACCTTTACGACGTGGTCAAACACCATGGCTATCCTTTTACCCCAACATAAAAGACTGTTATCCACAACTCAGAAATACTTGCTCATAGAAGCTTTGCCAAATAAACGTGGTTTAGTTTTCTTTGCATGGACGGGAGTGAATTTTCTGAAGGGGGGAGAGGGCGGGGGAGGGCGGGGGGTGAGGGAAACTTACCTGGAGAACATGATCATGCCGTGAGGAACTTTGTTCCTGCCCAGGCTCTCCCAGCTGCCTCGTATCAGTTCCTTCTCCTTCTCTGTCAGCTGCTCCATCACGCTGGCTCGTCGCTGCTCTGGAACAACAACAACAACAACAACAACAGCTTTTATTTCTGGTTTCTTTTTTTTCTTCTTCTACTACTGGCCCAGGATCAGGCTGTGCTGTTTGAAGCCAGTCCCATCACAACACTCAGGGAGAATCCACAGAGAGAGAGAGAGACAGAGAGAGAGAGAGGAAGTGCCAGTCAACCCACCTGGAGAAGAACAAGAAACAAAGTCCAGTCTCACATGAGTGTGAGGGGAACTGACCTGAAACGGGTTCACACATGAAAGAGAGGCGGGCACGGCTGGTGAAGCCATGCCAGAGACGCCGTGAGACACTGTACCTGAGTTAGTCCTCCCTCTTCTTCTTCTTCTTCTTCTTCTTCTCTGTTAACCTCTGGCAGGTCCGGCTGGGCAGCGGGATCCTTGGATGTGTGCGTGTCAGTGTGTGTGTGTGTGTGTGTGTGTGACTGAGCGAGTGTGCGTCTGTTTGTTTGAGTCTGAGAAGCGTCTCTGCCTGACACCTTAGTGTGCACTTGCTTCTCTCTATCCCCCCTCCGTCCACAGTGCAGTCAGCGAGAGAGAGAGGCAGAGAGAGTGAAAGAAAAAGAGAGAGAGAGAGAGTAAAAGAGAGTTCCACCGCCACGCTCTTATCTGTCACACTGACTGCTATCTCTCTCGCTCTCTCTCTCGCTCTCTCTCTCGCTCTCTCTCTCTCTGGCTCGCTCTCTTGCTCTCTCTCTCTCTCTCTCTCGGTCTCTCTCTCCTCCCTGATTCTCTCTTGATATGCTCTGTCGCTCCTCTGCGTTGGGTGGGGGGGTAGAGTTGGTGGCACTGAAGGAGAAACCGAGGGGTCTTTTCATTGAGACGAGCCACAGCTCCTCCTGCAGGTGAACCCGGGGGGAGAACAGTGGGACACACACACACACACACACACACACACACACACACACACACACACACACACAATACATGCACTTCACCCGTAGCATCTCAAGGTAGATTTAAATTAGACTACATTGAAAACATGATTAAAAACGTATGATCCTCGATAGCATAAGACATTTGAATGGATGGATGTAGTTGTAGCTGAGGCCTCAGATGGTATATATTTAGCTTTAGTGTGTGTACTTTTCTTTGCTTTTATTCAATATTGTCTTTTGGTGTCTTAATGAGATCCCTTTAGAAGTCTTTCAACATGTGATCCCTGCCCGTGTGAGGAACGCTGGGTGGTCCGTGTGTTTTAAGGTGCTATATAAACGTGCATCGCCTATGGTCTGCTGGCCCATTCAACATTACACTTCCAAAATGAAATGAGTGGGAGTTTCATTATTACACAGTGGCGTTAGCTGTGTAATGACAGAGCCCAGCGTGTCACCTTGAGCCAGTGAAATGATATTGTTTATGGGCCCCTCAGAGAGCCCTGATGATAACATTTGCTAGGGCACATGTGCAGCCTCTCATTGATTTAAATGAGACCTTCAGCTCCAAATGTAAGCCTGGCGGGGGGGCGGCCGCCCGGCGCCCCCGGCGCCGCCCACAGCCCACCCACCGACCGCCCCACCACCACCCCCCACACAACACAACCACCAACCCAACC
>JAOPJO010000124.1:8265019-8276380 GCA_027123675.1 Molva macrophthalma | reverse complement strand
CGGTACAGAGCGGTCACTGGCTATAGGTCTAGCTGACCCCGGTACAGAGCGGTCACTGGCTATAGGTCTAGCTGACCCCGGTACAGAGCGGTCACTGGCTATAGGTCTAGCTGACCGGGGCAAACAAGTTCCGGCAGAATACATAGTAAACGTTTCCATCTGGTCAGTCAAAAAAAAAGAAAAAAGAAATCCCTCAAATTCCAGGAAATTGGCTGTCTTAGTAGGAGCGCTACACAGTGGAGGCCACTGTAAGAAGCCCATTTGATGTGGGTCTGTGGGGACCGGGTTCTGCACTGAAATGGTCTTTGTGATGGCAGATGAACGGTGAGGGCTATTTATTTAACTGGCAGCCTGTTCCTAGAAATAGCCAGGGAATTTCAACCAAACCGTGAAACGAAATCTTTATTTCAGATGTTTGCTGTCCTCATTGGACCAGTCCGTTTACAAGGTATTTATTTGATTAGTCATTCGACTCAGTGGTATGCCAGTTTAAAGACCGCAAACTAAATCAGCAATGTACCGTTGCATTTCCTATCCTGTCAATCAGAAACAACACTATTAGGCCTTATGACGATAAAGACCACTTTTTGGTGGTATCCAATTCGTCACACATTAAATTGAATTAAAACTTATATTTCCAACCGCAATGCTTGGTATGGTAACCAGATTTAAGCAAATAAAGAAGAAAAATATATAAAAACTATGATATATGTACTCTGTGTATGTATATACTGTATTTAATCTGAATATATATCATCTATATTCTAACTAGACACATTAATGCTTGTAATTATAAAACGTATAACTATAAGTTCATAATGAAGTGCTACCCTATTAACATACATGGTTGTGCTGTAATTCCACAAGTGAGTGTTCATCCTCCCACGACATTTTTGACCTCTTTTTGGTAACACCAAATGTCCATAATTTAGAGCAGCACAACCCAAACTATCGGATGTCTGCTGCAGTTAGTTCGTCCTGACATGAATGATTTTTGCAAACCATGTTGTTTTCTTGTAGACAGGGCCACAAAACTCCAGGCGGCCTGAACCCTCGTTGGATCATTCCCATTACTTCCCCCTTGAATTTCACGCTTCTTTCATCGGTGTCTTCAATTTTCTTCCCTTCGTCTACATTTTCCAACCCTAAAGTCAGACATGTTTGGTTTTCCAAAAGTCTATAGTGTAATTACATCAAACTTTGACTTGGCTACAGAATGTTGCGTGTTCTTGACCATAGTCTGTGGGGCAGACTCGTCGTGTTATGTAATGTAGCATTAACATGACCGAGGCACAGAGTCCTTGGCTGTTCAGCCGGTGCTATTCGTGCATTTCCCGGACGCTGTGGTACAACGTACTGTTTGAAAGAGAAATGTCCAAGTTTACAGTTTGGAACAAGTGAGTTTCAACCGTTTTTTTATGTGGAACGAAAGACGCGTGTGTTTCGGGCCGTGCACCTGCTTTCGACATCCGTGACGTTGCGGAGGTCTCGTGCTTCCTCTTTGGCTGCACTTCATCATCAAGTGTCTCTGTCTCTGACATGTTGATCAAGATGTTGCCTCGACAAAATGTTCATTCAAACCTGCTTCCTGAAGCTTCTTCCTGTAACTCCTTTCTACTTGGGCCTTGGCCTGCTTCTGGAAACGACAAAGCCAAAATGAATACAAAACCATAGATAGTACTATTTACTAACTAACAACAAATCAACCATTTTCTTCGGCTACATGTTGTTAATGAGCAGGTAGGGGTTAGGTATCTTGCTAGGTAGACCTCGGATTTGGGGGTTTAAAACCAGAACCTTTCGTCTGGGAGTCAAACACCATAACCATCCTACCACTACCACCTGAGGCAGTAGTGTACAGTATCAATTCACCTCATATTGTATGTATATGTACATCTGTCCCCAGGTGCTTTACCTGTTTCACCTGTTCAAACAGGTAAGGCCTCCGTGAGACACGCTCCTTCATGTCCCGTAGTTCCTTCATGTATTCCTTCCCTCTCTGCTGGTCCGCCTCCCTGTGTATTCAACGACATCAACGTCAGATATTCAGCACAACTTTATGTAGTGATGGTAAGGCTCATCTGTACTCACTCAGAGCTCACCCACCGGTGGCGCTGTAGTTGCTCATGGGACAGGTCCTTGAGGCTGCTGTGGGGGTCAGTGACCTTTGCGCGTACAGTGACACTCTTCTGCATCGCTTGAGATCTCATCTGGAAAGACCTCATCCAATCGGCACTCTCCCCTTTCTTGCTCTCTTTCATCTCTAATGTCTTTCTGGGGAAGGAGAGCATGAAGATACTGAGAACTATGCAGTGATACTGTAAATATAGCTGCATTCATACTATGGCTCTAAGTCAATGCCCACTATTGTCCTTACCTGATGGCCATTCCACGCTTTCTCGTGGTGTCGCTGATGTATGTGGGGAGTGTTTCTGTTGACAGCGAGGTTAAGCAACCAAAGGACTTGCTTTTCCTTAAGTGGTTTGTTACTTTGGGTTCCTAAAATATGAGAATATATTTTTTTAATAAAGCATGTTTTTTTATTTATCAAATACATCAGTTTAGGGTTAAGCTGGAAAACAATTCAATTTCAATGATTTGATTTCTTTATAGCACTAACAACAGTAAATTGGCATACGAATCTGCATAAAAATGATGTAAAAACTAGATTTTTGAGACAGGCTGAGAGCGATCACACCTGTGAGTTAGCTGGCTTTGCCGCGCTCTGCCTCAGAGAGAGGGCCGATGTCCGCAGATGGAAGGGCTGACACTTGATCGAGTCTTTCCTCGCTGCCTTTCTCAGCGCCTCGGTCTGAAAGGCCTTGTGTCGGCTGCTGAAGTCAGGGACCTGCTGGCTGATCCTGGGCTTGAAGCTCGGTTTCTCATCAAGAAAACCCAGCATTTGCTTTTTGGTCTGTTCAGAGCAATGCGGTTTGGAGCCGCTGGTCAGGGCGTTTCTGGTCTTACTTGGTGCTGTGGAGCTCTTTATGTTCTCACCATGTGGGTTGTTGTTGATCTTTTTGCGTAGATCCTCATCTATAAAGAAAAACAACATTGTTATATTATAACTGTATGGAATCACTGCTTAGGATGTGCATGGTGCTTTGCTTTCCCCTTTGTCTCCACAGTCTAGACATACTTGAGCAAGATAACTAACCACAACCTACTCCTTTATCGTGGCTATAAGAAATGGTGTCTCCTAATGATTAAATATAAATACAAAGCTCATTTGTATTGTACCCGGCCTATACTACATTTTGTTTGGAGAAATCAGCCTTTAAATATTAACATTTTTCTTTATTTATGACCCAGAAAGAGGTATGATCTTATAATAACGTATTATCTTTTTACTGGAAAACCAACACAACACAATCAACCAATGACTAAATCCACCACGCTCACCTTTGCCAGGATGAGAAACTATGACCTCCTTTACTTCTTTGACTAATGCGGCAGTCCTAGCAGTGGTGGTCGATGCTGTTAGTTTTTGCTGTTTTGACGTTTGATCCAGCGTGACTTGACGCAACATCGCCATCAGCTTCTCTCTCCTCTCTCTCTCCCTCTCCTGGAAGCTGAAGGGCTTCTGCGTGGAGAGCAGGAAGTCCTTCCTCTGGTCCAGGCACCGCTTCCTCCTGGTCTCCCGCAGCTGTGTCATCTGGCGATAGAGCGGCAGACTCACGTGACTGGGCACCGGGAGAGCGTGGAACTTCTTCTGGCACTCTGCCTCCGACACCAGCTCTTTGTGCTCGTGAGATGACCGTGTTACGGGTGGGGGTGTCTGTTGCGTGGGATGTGTCCCGCTAGGAGTGGTGCCAGTGAGGAAAGTGACGCGGGCAGGGGAGGACAGGGCAGGTCTTTTTAATGGCCGGTCTTCTCGAAGAGACCCCTTGCCTGAAACCAGGGCCGAGGTGGAACTAGATCTCCTTAGACTGTCACATGTGTGGGAAAAAACAACTTGTTTAATATACTTGTATGGGTGTTGGTGCCTGTAGAGACAGGGCACTGAAGACAGACAGGAAAAGCGGGTTCAAAGAGAGAGGGAATGACATATAATGTAGGAGCGAAGGCGGAATTTGAACCGAGCCAACGACACAATTAAAAATATTCATATTTTTTGATGAATAAAGAAAACGCATTTGACATCGTTCAAATACACCACAAAAACACCACAGGTGACAGAAAACACGATGTGTCGCTGTTTGGCACCTTGACTGACTGAAGACCGCGTCTAAGTTGAGTCGTTCCTCAGACTTGTCCCCCTTGTCTGTAGAAAGCAGGGCGTCTCTGTGCATCCTCTTCTCTAGCTCCTCACACTGTCTCCTCTGGGTCTCCTGCAGCTGCTTCAGGTGGGCGTCCTTCAGGGCCTTCAGCTGCTGCTGGAAGTCCTGATCTGCTTTAAGCCCCTCCACCAGCATGGCCTCCAGCATTACTGTGGTTATATTATTCTTGGGCATACTAGTAGGGAGAAAAACATAATGTGATAATGAAAACGAAAAAATATATAGCTACCAAAACATGTCAAACATTGGTACAATATATTTGTTAATAGATACATGGAAATGAGCACAAACAAATTATTATCGTTTAGTTGTATTTGCAATGTAAGTTTCATTTTGCCAAACCAAACATCCTCCAACCTCCACATCAACACTCAGCAGAGCGTACAGCAGAGATAAACCAAGCAGGCTGGTTACTATGGTGACAATATCTGCTTCCTCAACATTGCAAATGTGGCAGAGAAAGTTTATCCAACAGAAGCAGGGTGGATGTATTAATAGTTTATATTGCGACCAAATGTTATCTTCAGACCTGCAAATCAAATAAACAACATTTAACGGAGTAATTATTTCAAAATCAAAAGTTAAAACAAAAGCATAACGATAGCCAACGAACCTGTGCAACGGATGGGAAACTCTCCAGCGCAATCAACAGTTCACAGAATCGTTTCCAGATGAGGAAAGATAGTTATTTCATAAAGGTGTCTGGTATGGGTGGCATTGTTCCAATAGTTGGCGTAAGAATAGAATGTAAAAAGGGCAAAGACCGTAGGACCTGATAAAAGTCTTCTCTCTCAGTTTAACTTTAGCACCACGTGTGGCCAAATGTAGTACTACAGGAGCAAGAGACGCTTTTCTGATTGGATATCAGTTACAGGAAGTACTTCCTCATGCGTTGCGTTCCTGCGTATGTCAACACAACATGGCAGGACTATAGAAGGTTACTATCAGGTATTAATAGGACCTATTCAAGGAGAAACGCCAAAAACAGTTGACAAAAACTCTGTTTACCTTGGGACTTATTTCAAATGTCGGACACATCTTAAACTGCGTATTGAAACCATAATGCACAGCATAACCAAAGCGGCTTTGGTCCGAAATAAGTTCATTCAATTACAACAACTGTCTGCTCTCAGTCACATCATCGGTCGTAGAGCAGTGTGTACCGACACCGGAGACAAGAATGAAGTTTATGATGTCATTATATCCGGAGGAGGGATGGTTGGATCCGCCATGGCATGTTCCTTGGGTGAATGCTGCACTCTTTAAATTGTCTTTTGTACTAATAATCTATTTGTCTGTTTGTGACAGACTCATACACACAGTGCAGTATGTAATAAAGTAGTATATAGGTTATTATAATATCTACATCTCATTACCTTTTAATATCACAAAAAGGACAAAAACTACCGGTTGAAGGTCTCATCACTTCTGTTTCGATTATCATCCCCCCACCTTAAAGGCATGGAGCCCAACCTAGAGGGGAGGAAGATTTTGCTACTTGAGGCAGGCAACAAGAAGGTAATGGACAGAGCTCCTGACACCTACAGCACCAGAGTGAGCTCCATCAGCCCCGGTTCTGCCACCCTCCTCAACAGTACGGTATTTCACAGCTTATGAACACAACATAAACGTGATATCAGTCAAGTGGTTTGGGTGATAGATTCCAAGCTGAAAGGTTATTGGTTCAAATCTCAATGTCCGCAGTATTGGCGTCTTTCGGCAGGATGCCTAACCCATACCCGCTCATTTATTGACCTGCATCTGCAGTCACCGCCGCTTCGGAGACATCAAGTGTCATCATTCATTTATCTGATAAATAAATAAACAAAACAGTAAACGTCATATCAATGCAGGGAAAATTTAGTGGTTTGTATTTTAAAGTTGTTGTTTTATGAGATTTGGTCCTGATTTTATGGTTGAGCATTTATATAGGCTGAATAGTTCCCAGCACATAGGCAGGGGTCAGTCACTGGCTGGTCAATTAGCAGGGAACAGGTGTGGCTGTCATCAGGTGAGTTATGGATGGGGTCCTTCCCTATCACCTTGAAAGATGTTATTAAGTTAGATTTAGTCCTATTGTTCAACAAAGTATGGCAACTTGGCCACTCTGGTCATTGGATATTCCCAAATCTGATCAACATAACCTTCGTTACAGCTGACTTTTTATTTTTACTTAGATTTTTGTTTTTGTCTCTGCAGGCTGAACATTTTAAACAAAAATATCAACCTGTCTGCGTTACTGTACTGTAACGGGCTAGATGTGCTGTCCCTTCTGCATGACCCAAGTAAAGTCTGAGGGATCGCATCTGCATTTTATCCCTTATTGATTACTTGTAAATCTGTGCGGAAGTAAGATGCTATGAAAGCTATCGCTTGTTATCTTGTGTGTCTGTGTGTGTGAGTGTGTGTGCGTGTGTGTCTGTCTGTGCCTGCTTAATTTAATCAATTTGAACTCTTCCTCATCTCCATTCTAGATGTTGATATAATAATTATGCATCGATTTCTCTGTAAAGTTGAAAAAGATTTAAAATGGAGAAACAGCCTTGTCTAGAGCAGAGCACGTGACCACCTTATTAACCAAGTTATTTGTTCCCTATTTGTGTTTGTTAATTCATGGATCTTTTATCAGTCGATTGCATTTTTTCATTTGTCTTAAATATGATAGTCTATGGCTACCATAAGATGTGTGTGAAACAAAAAGACATGTATTGTACCGACAGGCATCGGAGCGTGGGACCACATTAAGAAAATGAGGTGCAAACCGTATCAGAAGATGCAGGTATGTCACTTCTGGGTATACAGTGCTTGACTTGAAGGCTTTGTTTTTAATGAAGAACAGTACAGCAGAGTAGAATCTATTCCTTATTTATTATCAGGAGGATGTGATGATCTGCAGTGGTCTCAATCAGCTGCCGAGAGCTACACAATCTTTCACTGTTTATTATTTCTTCAACAAAAGATATAAGCCCGTGTTTTTGTTGTTGTGATCTTTTAAAACAGTATAAATATCCAGGGATATAGCATAATTGAGGTGTTGGAAGGAGGTGCATGTGTCTTAAGTGTGGTGGTGGTTTGATAATAGGTTAGATAACAGTAAACACTGTTTTGAACATCGGAGCTTAAAGTGCTGCTGATGTCAAGTGAACTGGGTTATTAAACCAAATCTGATCTGAAGAGCAACAGTGTCTCTTGTTAAACACTAGCGAGGCTTTATTCATTTTTTCTGTCGAACGTTCAATGTTTGCCATTAAAACGACCACTCATCAGTTCAGTAGCATGGTGCTATTTGGCTGAGGTTTATAATTGTTTACATTTACACTGCAAACACATTGCAAGCGGTTTAAACTGGCATGCATGTAATTCTTTTTCTCAAATTTATATTATGCGGCTATGCAAATGCCGGCAACATGGCACTTTGAGCCCCAGAGGACAACTTGGGTTATTTAAATAAAAGACTGAACCCTGGCATTGCACGCAGTCCTCTCTCTCATTTAGGCCCACAGCATACCGGTGTTTATTTATCGAAATCATGTTTGTTATGAAAAATAAATCTTTTTTGGATTTTGGGACTCACTCCCCCGATGCGTCTTCTAATTACGAGGGCTCATGTGAAAGACGGGACGGAGATGAAAGCTGGGGCAGGCGGTTATCTGGAACTCAGAAACCTATTTTAACAGCTGAGGGCGCAGGATGGCTCCGTCCCCGCTAAGATGTGGCGAGCCCGTACCAAACACTTGACCACAATGCCTTCTCTCTTTTGGCACAGGATGTCATCACGGAGTGCCGTACGGTGATTATGGTGATATACCTCTCCCTTAATTCCTTACCCCGTTCCACCGCCAATTTGGCCGGAGCCGCCTCCATGTTGTGCCGGCCGCTGGGCGCAGGGAGGAATTAAGGGCACCGTGAAATTAAATTCCTACCACGCAACACAACCAACTAGCCGCCCCATTTCCAACCGCCCCGCGCGTAGTGAACACACGTCCTGTCGACCTTTATGTCCTACGTGAGAATGAAGATCAGATGTTCATCGTGTTGATTAGGCCTTCATTCTCAATCCTGTTCCCCCACTGGATCTAGTAATGAGGAATGTGGATGTTCTCCCTAAAGGGATAAATAACTGCAGTTACCAAGTTGTATTTTTCAGAAGTGGGATTTTCACACACAAATAAAGAATTTTGTGGTTTCTGACAATAAATCTTTTTTTCCCTCACCACTTATCGCAGGTTGGAAAACCACCGCCATTAGTGGTTTTCTGGAGGGCATATCCCCCTGCTTTATGGCACATTGGAAAAAAGGAGTGTGGCACCATATTGCTGCAGAATGATGGAGTCTGTCGCTATAGTTACAGGCCATGAGAGGATTAGTCTTGTACAAACAACCCACAACCACACACACACACACACAACACACACATGCACACACACGCACCGGTGCAAATCATTTAGTGTCCTCAGGATTGAACTAACATACATTTAAAATGACAACATAATCGTGCCCTCTTTTCGTTTGTGGACCCATATACGATGATTTTTACCGTAATGTTCACAAATATGCCCTTTTTTATATTTCTGTTTCTACCAAAGCATGTCCCGACTCAAACATGGCCACATCAAAACAAAAGGGTCCGTCGCCACACTGACTCCCTGCAGCCGTAGTATTGGCGACCAGCACTGGAGAGAGATGTTATCCTGGTGCCTGAGGCAGCCTCTCGCCAGCCTCCAAAAGCGGCTTCTTTGATGTGTTCAGTTCAATGAGTCGGTGCTGCTTTGGCCGGGCTATATATAGGGAATAGGGACAGAATATAAGGATAGAGTTGTGGAACCGCAGGGATAATTGGCCTCTCATTTAGGTTTGGGATGCCTGCTCGGATGCCCTGATTACTTTCGATAAGGAGGACCTGCAGGACGAGATGGCATACATCGTGGAGAACGACGTCGTTGTGGCCGCACTCACCAAGCAGCTGGACAGCCTCCCCGGTAAGGAGAGCGTCCTTTCTGCCCCCAAGGCCCCCCAGCACTTTAATGGAGAGTAGTCCTAAGGCTTCCCTTTTGATTTATCCATTAAGGTTTAATGGGCAGAGTCCTCGAGAGAAGCCAACACCACCAGCTTCCTCCCATCCTGTTCCCCCAAAAAGGAAATTTGTTTATTTTATGCTTTGCCCACAAAGTGTCTGTTTTTAAGGACTGGAGCAGCTCTTGGAGCCCTCTCTGTTTTCGCTGCTATTTCAATCAGGCACATCATTTCTTCCTACCCGTTTCAAAGGGCCTTCAGTGACCTGGCATCCCCAAAGCAGCACACGTGCTGTGGTCCGCTGACTTATTTAAAGACGCCATGTGCTTCCCCACTCTGTCACCTTGGAAGCCCCGTCTGTGTATGTGTGTGTGTGTGTGCGCGCCACACTGTATTGTACTTCAAATCAAACCACCTTTTACGCGGTCAGAAACCCACCGAAAAATAAACAAATAATCGCCTCCAAGCCACGCGCTTGACAGTTAAACCGGCATATTTATAAACAGACGTTTGAGAACAGAATCTTTTTCCTTCTGTATTTTCCCCTGCGCCAAACAACAGCATGTGCGGACGAACTCCGCCTCACGTGGCGCACGGCTCCTTCTGAGGCAGGAACATGCAGAGCCCCGCGCTCCGCCAGAGAGTCTCGTCGCAGTCGCTCCGCTCTCCAAGTCGCTCGCAAGCCAATATTTGTCCCTCGTGTTCGGGGAACCAGTAGTTGATCTGCGGACAGGCGTCGCTCCAAGCCGGCAGCACCGGGCGTGATTTAGTGCATGCAAAAAACCCCAAAGGAGCTGGCAGTGTTTGTCGAGTGTGGCTCGGCGTGTCGGTAAAAAAACACTATTAGTCAATGCAGTGTGGCAAGCCAAGGTCATTAGGAAGGCCGTCAAGTGGGCTTTGCCAGCTCTGCTCTGCCAGCGAGGAAAACCAATGGTGTTTTATGAGGTAGTTTATAGATCTTCCACAGCCTATGTCACAGCCCAAGCCTAGCAATCTTTTTCCTTCGCTCTTTTCACGTTTTCTTTTCTTTATAGGAAAACAAGTAGCAAAGTGTGACCGGGGTGTGACACAGAATTATGGTTTTAGAAACAATGATTGGTACCAGTCGAGCTCTGGTGCTTCTGTTTCGACGTCTTCTGTTTCTTACCGGGTCACATCTTTGTTTCCTGGTTCTCTCCCTAGATAACGTGAAGGTCAAGTACAGGTCCAGGGTGGTCCAGTACACGTGGCCCATGTCCTACCAGTCCGTCGACGCAGTCCCCTGGGTCCAGGTCACCTTGGCCAGCGGCGAGACCCTCCAAACCAGACTTCTGGTGGGTATAGTAGTGTAGGAGCACCAGAGCAGACCTCTGGTGGGTGTAGTAGTGTAGGAGCACCAGAGCAGACCTCTGGTGGGTGTAGTAGTGTAGGAGCACCACAGCAGACCTCTGGTGGGTGTAGTAGTGTAGGAGCACCACAGCAGACCTCTGGTTGGTGTAGTAGTGTAGGAGCACCACAGCAGACCTCTGGTGGGTGTAGTAGTGTAGGAGCACCAGAGCAGACCTCTGGTGGGTGTAGCACACTGTACTCTGCCTCACGGTCTCCTGCAGGACACCACAGGTTGCTTTGTGTGAGTGTGGATTGGGTTTTGTTGTTAGCCCGTTTGTTTCTTTCAGATCGGGGCAGACGGGCCGAACTCCATGGTGAGGCGCGAGTCGGGAATAGCGACGGTGAAGTGGAACTACGACCAGTCGGCTGTGGTGGCCGTGCTGCACCTGTCAGAGGTGCAGCTACAGCGCTGACCCTGTTCAGCACACACGCACGCACACACAGGCACAGCGACACGCGCACACATATACACCCACAAACACAAACCCACACACATTCGCACACCACAATCACAGGGTGTGGTCTTAGGGTTAGGTTTTATGGATAGGGTTTGGTTTTAGGGTTAAGGTTGGGTTTTAGGGTTGGGGTTCCTGATGACCCCAGGAGGACCTTGGATGGGGAGCAGCCCACACACACACACACACACACACACACACACACACACACACACACACACACACACACACACACACACACACAC
>JAOPJO010000124.1:8249832-8261146 GCA_027123675.1 Molva macrophthalma | reverse complement strand
GTGTTTGTTTTTTCTCATCACCACCAACCCACCGCACTTCCCCCCCCCCCCCCCCCCCCCCCTCCTCTTCGTCACCGTGCCGACCTCGAGAGAGGAGGGAGCCCGGCCCTCTCATCATGTTTCTCGTCCGCAAAAGTGCACCCCTCGAGACCAGCTTCAGCCACCTGTCAAACGCAAAGGCCCCACCTCCTCACCCTCTCTCACCCCCCCCCCCGCACCAGCGATACCCCACCCTGCTCCCACCAGCTGCCCTGATTACATGGAGCTTACTTCAGCGACATCTATAATTTCCAAAGGTTCCGAACCTACTACTATGGTGTCTATGTTTAGCCCCAAATTTGGTGTTACCGAAAGGTTGTGGGTGGGGTTGTGCAGGGCTGGCCCTCAGGGCAGCGGACGGTGGTGTTGGCTTGTGTTTTCACACCCCTTTTATTACCGACCACTCCATGTGAAACGGCTCCATTCCCTACCGAGTGATCCAGAGCAGAGGGACTGAGACCGGTCCAGAGGCATTTCGCTGCCAGGTTGATCGTGTAGCCCAAAGTTGGATCGTTTTCCCCAGATAAAGTGACTCCAAAGAAACCCTGGGTTTAACTGTACAGGGAGCTGGTGTTAACGCGTTGCGGATATGCATGTTAAGGTGAATGACTGTTGATTACCGTTGTTCATTTTCTGTTACAGGAGCAGATCATATCTTTTGCGAGCAAGTGAAGAGCTGCTGCTGCTGCCAGACTGCCAGATGACTTTGCTCTTTGCGAGTGGAATGTAAAGGTGTAAATAAAACATTATTTTACTCACAAACAGAGCCTTTCTTACTTCAGGGTGAAGCACAGGTGAATTAGGAAATATTGGCCGCCTTATATTACTAAAGTAGTAATTAAGTAGTAAATTAATGTGTGTGAGATTAAATGAATATCATACTTTAAGTATAAAGTATAAGTATATTTACAAGTATAAAGATAATAAGGGAAAAAAGTAGGGATTTACGCAATGCACATTTGATTGTTTTTATTAAAACATATTTATAGTATACACATAGTTCACTGATACACATATTTAGATGTTTCATGGACACACACACACACATACAGAATGTACATAGGTCTGTCATCAGCTGATTCATCTGATTAACAAGAAGGCATTTCTGAGCATTGCAACATTTGGAATGTAAAAGCATTTTAAGTAAAAGTGTTTCACAAATACAGTTTTACATGATATTTACAACAGTAGTTATTGAACATTTGGAATATTGGAAAAAAGGCACGGTTTGGAGAGCAGTTAGACATATTTGGAGTTATATGAAACCCAAGTACACTTATTAAAATACTGTATAATAAGATAATCTTTCCTTTTTAAATATTTGTACAATTCACAAGAAAAAAATTGCTAACAAATTGCTCATACTGGCTATGATGGCAAATCAGGCGTTGGACATATAGAGTTTGAACAATTAGTTTTGTCTGTAGATGTTTGTATAAAACTATGATGAGAGATCAGTCATCACTTCAAGCCTATAATATCGTTATAGACTGATGGTAACTGCAACTTAGCCATGCTTGATAGGAACTATTCGACTGCAGACCATACAAGTATACGCGGCTAAACTACAGGCATTTACATCCCACACACTCAACCACATTTGGCCATCATGCAACACACACTTTAGCGAGAATTAACTCTCCTACTCAATTTCCTAGTTCCCCTGAGTCATGGCATTTGCAATGCTCCTTTGATAACTATGTTGATAACTATGTACAAGCCTGTGAAAGACACCCAAGCAGCAACAGTATCTGCCATTAAAGTGTTGTGTGCAAAAAGTTGGAGCAAACTATTATATTTTGAAACAGATTGTCACACTCCTGCATCATTTAATGTCAACCAAATCTGTCCTGTCTAATAATGTATAGGTTAGGTAAGAATGTAAATAACAATGAAAGGAAAAGGAGTTCTAAGTATCTGGAAAACAACCTAAGATTGCAATCCAATTCCACTGCGTTTAACAGTGTGCACCTGGACCAGCGAAAGCACCTGTAATTCCCTAAATACCATGACTCCATAAGTAGCTTTGTAGGAACTCTCCACTCACACTTAAAGCTGGGTGTATACAACAGCAATTTCAAAACAGACACCCATAAGGTAGCAAAAATGTAAACGCCTTTGCTTTACAAAAATAAAGCCAGCAAACCACTTGGACATGGGGGCTGGACATACAGTAGAAAAAGAATGGCCTTATCAAAAATAAGTTATTTTTGTAGTTTTTCCCCCAAGAGAATTCAGGGTGCTGAGGTTAAAGAGACATTGGGATAGATGGGACAGAATTCTTCTCTACGGTTGGGTCTGTGGTGGGGGAGGGAGAGACGCCCGAGTGCTGTCCCTCCTCGTCCGCTGCCACCGCGCTCTGTGCACCTGCGGCGGTGTCTGCGTGTGTGTCTCCGTCTTAGTGGATGTTGAGGTTGCGGAAGTGGTCGAAGGTGGCGCCCAGCGCCCAGCTCGTCTCCACGTTGTTCACCTTCTTGGCCAGCTGTGGACCGGAACACAGACAGTCGTCGGGATTCGGCCCCCTCAACGTGCAAACCCAATTTTCCCACCATCCCGTGTCGAGATTAAACACGGCGATGACCCCGGCTCTCGCCGCCTCTTACCTGCAGCACCGTGTTGTCCTTGAAGCCGAAGCCCTCCTTCAGCAGGCAGGTGATGTAGGTCATGTCCATGCAGAGGAAGGGGCTGATGGCACGGAACTTGGTCATCTGGTTGCACACTGTGAGCACAAGAAGCCAAACGGCTGTCACACACCGGAGGACGTTCACCCACACACCCCTTTAACAGAACAGCGACGGAGAGGAAAGAGTGTTTGTGGTCGCCGACCAACGAGTCATGGAGTCATGCGCCTCGTAGTATTTATAATAATAAAACCACGTTTTCGACCCTGTGTGCGACATAGCTGCGGGAGGACAACGTTTGTGTTTTGTTTTGGTTTCAGGTGTTCTTCGCTTCGTGAGCCAGAGAGGTGCCAGGTCACTGAGATGGGGGCTTGTGTGTGTGGGGGTTGTGGGCGGGCAGCTGGGTGCCAGGTGACTGACTGCGGGTCAGTGAGAGGCTGTGGGTGGGCGGCAGGGCTGAACAGACTCAGTGTGTCTCGGTATGTGTTAACCCGCGGCTGGTGCCTTGCTGTCAGGTGCCGTCCCGCCTTGGCTGGAACCGACAGACGTCCGGGCCCCTCCGCTCTGCCAGCCCGGTCCATGCCTGATCATGTGACTTAAGACTTGTTGTTGCCATATAGAATCACTTGCATAACAAAAAGAACTAAATGGTGTGGTACCTAGCAGCCAAACCTCTACCCTCTCCAGATGCTGAGTATGGAATTATGGAATTGAAACCACAGTGTTAAATGTCAATATGTTTCACAAAACGTTGGAATGTTGTGTGTGTGTGTGTGTTTGTTGAGTTTCCATCAGTGAATCTCTGGTGAATAACTTGGTATCTCCAGACCTCGTGCATAAGCTTGCACGCCAGAATAATGTGGGCTTCCGTGTTTTTTTAAAGAGCCGTTGGGTGAAACACACACTTACCCTGAGCGTCAGGGCCAGTGTGTTTGTTGTTGCGAGACAGACAAAGGTAAACAAAGTCTCCAAGATAGTCGTTTGTCAGGCATGTAAACAAACAGTGCGTTCCCGGGGGTTGGTTCTGTACATCTTGAATCAAGCCCTCTTTGTGTGGACAGGAGAAAACATCTCACCTTCTTTGGCTCTCTTCTTGAAGTCCCTCACTTCAACCACACCGCCACGACTGCCATCTGTTGGAAGGTGGGAAACGAATGTAAACACCTTCTTTCTGCACCGACCATGCACTTTACAGATGGACATGTGGCGACGGCTAAGAGGATTCTCCTCGCTCACCGATGAGGCCGGACTCCACGGCTCTGTCGTAGTAGTAGGAGAAGGCGTAGAAGACGCTGCTGCCCTTCACCTCGAAAGGCTGGTGCACGATGCCCTTGATGACCTTCATCACCTCGTAGTAGCAGAGCTTGTAGCCTGCGTAGCCTGAAGGAGATGCGGTCGCGGCGGCAGCAGAGGAAGAAGAAGATGGACGGTTGGTTGCGGTTGGGTTGTATAATCGACAATAACATTCTGCATCGGGGGGGAACCGTACACACGGGATTGTGGGATCACACGTGCACGGGGGGATGGGTTGAGCGTGCACGTGGCGATGGCAATGGCGTGCGTGCACGTGGGTGCGCGTGCACGCACGCGTGTGTGTGTGCGCGACAGACTTGTTGGAAAGCGCCCCACCGTCTGAGGTCGTGCGGAGAGGGGTTCGCGCCGGGGACTTGCTGGTTAGTTTAACAAGGGAAGCCCCAGAACGACCACTTTCACACAGACCCAGGGGACAGGCCGGCTCGGTTGAGCCAGTGAAACCATGTGCTGACAAGAGCGGCACTAAACATGGCCCTGTCGGCCTGTCTATTTTTACCACATAATTGTGAGCGGTCAGGATCAAGCCGCTTGTTACACTGAAAAATATCAGCTGGGGGGTGACAAGCCCTGTATCTCCCGGGCTACTTGCCTGTGGTAATGGGAGTCGCTTGGCTTCTTTGTGTGAAAGGAGCTGACATTTTTTCCCTTTCTTTTAAATACAATGCTGGCTGCAGCGTAATTGTTTAAGAGGGAGGACAGGGTGAGAGGATGACAACACAAGTTTGGCGCCAAGGATCCCACGGGTTGTTATGGGAAACAGTACTTGGAGGTTTACTATAGTCTATTGTCTCCACATGTGGGCCAAGAATGCACGGATCAACGGCTCCAGAAGCGCTGGGACCTCAAAGCGCTTGAATCTTACCGTCAGGAATCCCGCTGACTTTGTAGGTGATCCCTCCAAAAGTCACATCCTCCCGAAACTTCTTGGGCAGGCATGAGCTGGTGAACACCTTCCAGTCTAGACCTGATGAACAACAGGAGTTTAGAGGGAGGCCTCGCACGGCCCCGGCTAACGTCTGAACTGAGGATAGTAAGGATTGTGGATATTTTACCGTCGGCTCGGAGCGCGCCCAGGGTCGCCAGCCGAGCTGCGTACAGCCCGTTTCCAAGGTAGCTGTTGTGGTCGAGGGGAAGGAAGCGTTGGAAAGGTTATTCATGGAAATGCATGGGTTTATGTGTTTTCTATGTTTACATCGGACCGCTCACGAGCAAGCCATTACGCTCGGGTAATTTCAGGGTGCTGCTAGTATCGGTGTCCAAAAAAGAGCAAGGCTTTCCATACCTGTGTGTGTAGACCTGGTAGGTGTGGTTGAACATGTTGAATCTGGCGATGTAGCTGGGTGGAGCTGAAACCACTGTTTTCTGTTGGACCGGAGACAAATGTTGTTTAGTGTTGTGTCAACGAGTCAATCCGTGTTCTCCCAAACACAGTTACTCATCAACTGAGATGTTGTACCTTTGACTTCGGGAGGAATGTGATCTGGGTGGAGCCTCCGCCCAAATCAAGGATCCCCACGGTCTTCTTTGTATTGGAATACAAGTGACCTAAAGAAAACAAAGACATAAATACACTTAACCTGCCTGCTAGCTATCATCAGCGTGTAAACAGCAGCCCTGCTGCGTGAGTCACCGGCCACATTTAGAAGTCATTCCCTCTCCAAACACTGCTGTTCGCATGCTGTTTGTTTGTAACTCGCCACGGAGGTCAAAAAACATATTGGAGTCGTTTATTTTAAATGCAGCTAACACTAGCCTAGTGTGAAATGGGGAGGAAGCATCTAATATTATTGCAGCCAGCTTGGCAGAGGGGGTGGGGGGGACTTCCTCTGCTTGGGTGTCTGTGCACAGTGGTGCCCCCAGATGAGTCTGCTAACCATAAGCGCCGCCTTAGCAACACACAAAGCCAATCATGTCTTACCTGTCAGGAAGTTCACTGTGACCCAGGCCAGGATCCCTAAGGCAACACAGGCAGGAACAGAGCGTGAGCATGTTTACTTTCTAAGAGTGTATTGTTCTGTAAGCTACTGGAAATTAAATTTCCTTCAGGGAGTCATCCCAAAGGGATCAATAAAGCTAAGTCTAAGTCTAAGTCTTTTGTCTCAAGGAATTCCCCTAGCAACCCCCTCTAATTCAACTTCATTACCAATGACATCACACAGACTCAATTATTTATACTTAGGCAAAGGGAACGCAGCGTGCACTGTAAATGATGACTTGAGTTTTGCCTCTCTTTTTCTTTCATTAGCCGTTTTTCTGCCGTTTAATGAGCGCTGCTGGCCTGACTTGTAGGGCGAGCCCAGGTAATTACAGCAGTCTCACATGTCAAGTTATTGCACCCATAAAGCATGGATAATAAATGACACATATTGTGTGATGAGAAATGACTGGGTCAGGGTGTCTTAAGGAGTACTGTGGAGGATCATTTTAAATTGCTGGGTGTGGGACAAGAAATTCCGACCAGGATATTTAATTCTTAGGTTGAGGTGTCGAAAAAACCTCTTGTTAGAAGTCACCACGCGTGTGTGTATTGGTGGGATACAATGTGAGGGAATACAGTCTAAGCAGTACCCTGCATGAAAGCATCTGGGTCCATTAAACCATCGCTCTGACAGGTGCATAGATATTAACGGGCTGACTACATGGTAGTTCTGAGACCCAAAGAGGTAACGTACCTTCGTTGGTCCCGTTCATGATGGAAACACTGTTTTTAGGAATGAAGAAGGGGGACTCAGCAAACACTTCCCTCACCTGAGAAAAAACAACGATATTTTCAATACTGCTAATATTTTACTGTCACTATTTAATAAAAACAAACATTGGTCTGCGGATTGGCGCACATCCTCTATCTGCTCCTCAGCAGACGAGCTGTGTTTACGCCTGAATGACAGCGTTCCCCGCCACATGTATTGTGGAACAGTAGCGTGGATTTGATAATTCAAATGATATATAATGCTTCTCCACAGAACCCCAGAACAGCTGTTTTTTTCACATGACGGCCACCAAATGGGCAGGCTGGCCTTTTTTTTCAAGCATACTTGTAAGCACTTAGCGGTTTCTTGGTACCGCTCCTTGGACGGGTGGGGCTTCTGCCAAACTGTCTGTGGGCAGGGACAGAACGTGCCTCACCTCATCCAGAAGAGCATTGGCTTTGTCTTCAGGCAGAAGTCGCAGACCCGCGGTGGCTTTCAGGACCACTGGGGTCTGCTTCCATTCCTCCTCAGGGACCGTCTTCTTAGCTAGCTTCAGCAGCTGCCTGACCGTGTTGCCACCCTGAAGGCAAGACGACAATCGGTTACCAACCGGCATTTTTCAGCGTGCGTGGCCGCATAGCAATTACCAGAGAGAGAGAGAGAGAGAGGGAGGGAGGAGAGAGGGAAGAAACAGAGCGGAGAAAGAGCGGGAGAAAAGATGGAGTGAGAGAAGAGAGAGAGAGCATGAGAGTTAGCAAGAGAGAAAGTGAGTGAGAGAGATTATCGAATGAATGAATAAGAACATTACATTTCACAACCAAATACATTCTTGATTGATTATATAAATACACAGATTAAAGGCAGATATTGAAACTGATATTGGAACTGATATAGATAGATTAACAGTGCCCCCCATAAAAAGTCATTATATGGATCATTATATTGCCCGAAATAGCCCACAACATTTGTGGTGTGCAGCTAACGGTACATTCTGTTTTGGTTATTTACATGTTGAGTGATTGCAAGGCAGGGTAATATTACCTCTTCAGGTTTGTCTTTGTATGCAGACAAACCAGGCTTCACTGCATGGTACAATTCATTGTCCAAAACCGGCAGCTCAACTATAAGAAAAAGAAAAAACAGAAAAAGTCAGAATATCAGACCATGCAAAAGACAACCCATAGCACATCTGCAAAATGTTTATTATCTAAGACAGACAACCACACATAATATGTATCATAGGATTTTGTGAGCAGCCTAGCAATTTCAATGTGGAGTCAGACATGGAAATGGAACACAGCTACTTTTAGGCTCAGTCTTGCCCATGCTCTCTCTCTCTCTCTCCTCACTCTGCCGGCACATGTTTGCCTTCACACCACACAGCGAATGACCTAACAGCAACACACACACACTCTGGGAGCCGTTCACAGGGAGAGAGACCAAGGGAAACACCTTACCTGGGTCTTTCTGGATGAACTTGTAGATATGGATTCTGGTGCCCGTGCTTCCGGCATCGAACATGACCCCGTAGAAGACCCTGCCCCTGCTGACAGGTGCCAGGGCGTGGACCACCGCTGGCAGGGCCACCTCGGGTGAGTGGTCAGGCTCCTGCGCCGGGTGTAGCACCTCGGGCTCCGGGTGTAGCACCTCGGGCTCCGGGTGCAGGGACTCGGGCGCAGGGTGGAACACCTCCGGGATCTTGGGGTAGGTGGGCGCCGCGGGCTGCGAGGCTTCGGGCAGGAGGTTCTCCGTGTTGGCCGAGTGCTCACGGTAGCGGTAGTGGGGAACGAAGCGGTGATGCCGGTAGTACGTCGCCTCGGCTACGAGGATCTCAGCCAGAAGCCACATGGATACGGTCAGAAGCAGCCTCAGTGTAGCCATGGTTTTCACGCCCAGAGAGAGAGAGATGGAGACAGCTGGTAACTTTTAGCAAAGCGAAGGAGAAGCCTTTGTGGAGGTTCTTGTAAAACGGAGCCTTCTTGGAGAGGGGTGATCGTTGCAGAGAGGCGCTGAGGACCACAGCTGGGAGAGCCTGCTGAGAGGGGTGAGGAGCACTGGGGAGGGAGAGGCAGCATGCAAACTCAGGACGGTCTGCTCATCCGTTTACAGTATATAAAGACATAAGGAGATGGCACGTGGCCACGCCGACAGCAGCCCTCGGCCAATCCTGAGGCGTTCCATCCCTGCTCTCCTTCTGAACGCACCCCTCCTCCGCAGGCGGGAGTACCTGCTTACCAACAGCTTTTTTCCTCCTCGCTTTTTTTTTCTTTTGTTAACATCATGTTTTTTTTGGCTTGGTGCTTCTTTTTTTTTTTTGTAACCTCCTCAACTCCAGCGGGTCACATGGAGCCCTTGCCCTTAAGCTGGGAAAAGGGTAGTTGTCAGGAGATCAAAATGAATGGCTCACACTCAAACTTCAAGCAATGTTCTAAAAATAACTTTTATGGGTGTATTTAATTAAGACTCGGAGAGTTGTTTGCCTCTACTCTTTAACTCTTTTACTCGCACAAGTGCTTATAATCCAATTTTGGCATTTTTCCTAGGTTAGGAGTGATGCAACAAAACTTTATATTTCACCGTTGATGACTTGTTAATTAGAAGCTTTCTTTTTTATGTACGGAGGGAAGAAAGGTCTTTCTGAAAAGCACGCTCGGAGGCTAAATGGCGTCATCGCTACTTCACGTTGCACGGGTTGGTGATTTTTATGTTGTTTAACGTTCAGTTAACCCTAGCTCCGTCATTGGTGGTTCATTTAGAATTATGAGGGATTGCCATTACAAATCCTAAAGTGAAGTTCATAAAAGTTGCCTGGCAATTGACCTGGCATGCTACATGACTTAGGGAGGTGTGGTATAATCCCTGAAAACCCCACTGCAGTGCTGTTTAAATGACTGTACCTTCAGAAAGATGCACCAATGGGATTTGCACTTTAACTGGGCATAAGAAGTTGAAAGAATGTTAGCAATCATCTCCATCCCACGCATTTCTGTACTACTAACCACAGGCTCTCCTCGGGGAATAGGGCAACTGAGCAGCCAGTAAGCACGGGCAAATGCATGGAAAGCATGAGTAGATAATATTTATTTGGTTCAGGCTGGAGGCACGGTTCTTCAAACGGGCAGTCAGACACACTGATTGCCATGTAATGCAAAAAGTTAATTCAGAACAGAAAATGCAGTACCGGCAGTTCGGCATAGAGGCATGTGAACCTACAGACTCAAATGCAATAGCAATTAAATGGATGAGGCTGTGGTTATCACCAGCTAACTTGTTTCTCTGAGATGGAGTTCAGTCACACACACCGTTCCCACACTGCCCGGTGGCCAGTCTATCAGTGGAGCCGTTTCACCTTGGACAGCGGGCGAGCAAGGTCGTAAATCAGCTGTCAGGCTGCCTCGTACTGCACGAGAAGCAAAGGGGGCGGAGGTCCTGCCGATGGGCACGAGGCAGTGCGGAGCAGAGGGCCACAGAAGGGACAATGTGGGGAGGGTGGGGCTTGGCACTGGCATCCACCAGTCATGCCATTCCGATCCCAGGACACTCCACTGTGCAAAGCACTGTTCCAACACTGTAATTTGGACTAAAAATATTGGACTTTCTTTCTCCTTCCTCTTTTCTAAATACCGGGGCTACTTTCTTTCTCCAATCCTGCGGCTCACCAGAATGGTCTTCTACCCCTATCAAAGCATGCGTGCACTAGACCTTCTATGGCCCAGCGCCAATATGGTTTGAAAGAGTGATCATCTGGTCTCTCTTGAGATGCTCAGGGGAAGGGTCCATCAAAATGATTCCCCAAGAGGTCATTTTGGATCAGGGCCGGCTAAAGGCATATAGGCGCCTAGGGCGTGCCACCTCCTGCCTCAGAGGAAAAAATGTGTCTTTGGTGACATTTTTGGTGTTAAGTCTTAATTTTTCCCATTGATGCAAATGTTTTTACCATCGACACCCAGTTTGTAATGTTTATAAAACTGCAAATGCAAGGGCTTTCATCAGTGGGCGATTGGCTCAATCACCATTGTGTTACCTCATTGGCAATAGATAGAGATAGATACATTAACTTACATGACAATCTTCGAGATTGCGAATTTAAATTCACACGACATCTTTATGTTAACAAAATGACCAACAAGTTATAAGTTATATATTTGACATTCAATTCATGTGACTTTTTCAAAAAGTAAAGAGCAGTACTCAATTAAAATGTAACTATTCATGTGAAATAAATGTCCAACAATAAGAACACAATTCATTTTTTGGGCTAAATGCTACAGCCTATCTGTAGCCTATTCTTTTAATCTGCTGTTCTGTGACAATTTGCAGTCGGGTGTGATATCTGTCGCTCTCTTCCAAACTTACATCCCAGCTTTGGCACAGTTGAACTAAGATTTGTCTATTTAGACTGTAGCTCAGTAGTAGTATTGTCGTTGAGTAAAATCAAATATCAGTAGTATGGACTTGGTCAAACAGCCATACAATAAACTAGATCTAATATCATACATTATTTTTACATTTTAAACCATACATTACCATTTGTCTCACTCCATTCTTAATGCTGCATTCCACATACAGGTAAAAGTATGTGTGTGTGTGTGTGTGTGTGTGTGTGTGTGTGTGTGTGTGTGTGTGTGTGTGTGTGTGTGTGTGTGTGTG
>JAOPJO010000124.1:8223197-8243903 GCA_027123675.1 Molva macrophthalma | reverse complement strand
CTGGGTTTTTTTGTCTTTTTAATTTTTTTTTGGTATTTTTCCCCTGTGTTTTTTTCTTGTTGTTTGGGGGTTTATTTTGCTTGTGGTCCCCCCCCCCCCCCCACCCCCACCTCCGCTCCCGTTGCCAACCCTCTCAGTGGTTGGTGGTTATGGTGAGTTTCCACTGGCGTTTGGACTCCAACTTAGCGGCTGATTCCCGACGCAAACAAACACTGACCACCTTAGTCCTTGCCCTGATAATGACAGTGAATACAGGAAGGGTTTATGATGAACCCTAGTAGGGTCTGAGCCCCTTTCTGTCCACTCAGAGGTTCCCTGAACACCATAATCTGATAATCCGCCGGGTTCAGGGCCGAGGCCAGCGGTGAGGTCAGCGCGGGCCGGGACGCGCACATTATTTCCGCCCCCAAAAAAGAAAAAGAAGTCATTAAAAAAAAAAAAAAAGGAAATCGACAAATCGCCGTTAATCTGCCCGGCTTTGACCCACGTTGGTAGGGGCCAAATCACGATGGCTTGTGGTTTATCTTGTTTCAAGACAGCCAGGTAGTCATGTCGACCTGATATTGAGTTCATGTGGCGTGTGTAGCAGCCAATATTCTGTTTGTCATCCATAATGCAGCAAATGGTTGAAAATTGACCCGACTCATTTCCAAACCCCGGCTTCAGCCGCGGCCGGGTTCATGACGCAGGAGCGGCATGACGCAGGAGCGGCATGACGCAGGAGCGCCCGCGCCAAACGGATCCGATGACCCTCCACACCTTGACCTCCTGTACCTTCTCCCAGTGCAGGTGAAGGAGGACGTGGCCCAGGTGAAATTCTACACGGAGAAGATCTGTGACCTCAAGGCCAAGCTGGGCTCCCTGGAGCAGACCCACACGCTGCTGCTGGGGACGATGGAGCGGGAGAAGAGGGAGACTCACGCCGCGGCGGCGGCGGCGAAGGCGACGGCGGAGACGGCGGCCAGGCAGGAGGACCTGCGGAGGCTGCGGAAGCTGCTGTCCGCGCGGGACAGGGAGATCGCCCGCATCAAGCGGCCGACGGGCCACACGGAGGTGGAGCGCTTCGTCGATGACGCGCTGAACGAGGTGAGGCAGGAGATCCAGGCCAGCAGGCTGTTTTACAAGAAGCAGGCCGCGACGGCCTACCGGATCAGCATGAGCGAAGCCACGGCGGGGAGGCAGCCATACCCCCGCATCCGCACCTTCAACGTGAACCCCCGCAGCACCAACAGCGTCTACGCAGACATGGAGGAGGACCAGGAGTGGTATGGCCGCGCTCCTTCCACGGCCTTGTGTGGCGCGCATGTCTGTTTCCACTTTAGTGGCTCATTAGTGTGAGCCACAGTTAGCCTCAGACACATCAGACACCCAAACACTGGTTACACGTTGCTTGAGACGGTATAACACTCAGTGGCTGTGAATCTAGGTTAATAGAGTTGACCTAAAAATGATAATATTTCATTAGTAATTCCGTTCAAATGGATGACATTCGTTCTATTGAAGGCCTGAGGTACAGGGACAGAACAACCAGGTGGACGTCAGAGACCTCACCTGGGAGCAGAAGGAGAAAGTGCTGATGCTGCTCTTTGCGAGAATGAGTGAAGAAAAAGCAAGGTGAACTCCCCACAGCTCTCTGTCCCACACATCTGAGTTAACAACTTAGACAGCGAGACACGGTGGTCACCTAAAAAAACCTCTGCCTCTCTGTTTCACTGTCCGGCTGAGATAATAGCATCCATTTGGTGTGACAGGTCAGGAAAAAAACCTGAGAGTTCAGCCACAAGTGTCTGCTGGGAGGGAGAGCCAGTGACAGCATGCATGCAGGGTCTGAGTTCTGCACAGGACACCTCCCTTGTTTTAATGTTTTCAACAGATATTTTCTCAGAAGAAGAGGATACCATAAAACATAAGTTAGGCTTCAACCAATTTTCTTTTCCGTACGGCTGCTTAAAAAGTATTAAGAAAGAGTCTGGGCACAATAGTAAAAATAGGCCCGGCCACAGAGTCTTGTACTTGGAAACAAACATCTGGTCATGTCGATTTAAGCCTGTGCCCGCTTCACGTGCACCGGCCGTTTATTTTGTTCTTTGAACACTTGTGGTCTGGAGAGAGCAGCTGGTAACATGATTTTCCAGAGACAGTGTGCGGGAGATCTTAATGTATGGGCCTGCGGTGGGGCCCAGAAGATGTACATTCATGTTAGCAGCGGTCTGGCACCTCGTCGTTTGATTGCGGGATCCATTTACGGGATCTGGGTCCAGTGACCCAGAGTTACCCGGCTGCAAGGCCAGCTTGGGTCCTTGTGGACCAGTGTGGACCAATGCATTGCGAAGACTATACACTATGGCTTCTTAGCCTCGATGCAGCTCATTGCTTGACCCTATTGCTTCTGCGCTGCAGGAAACACCGCCGGAATGTGCCTTTGTCCGCGTCCATAGAGAAGAGTCAGACGGACAGCACTGCTGCAGCGGGGTGAGGCATCAAAGGAATGCATGAGAATCCAACAGTTGTATTCGGTGCTTGTAATTACAAAGCGCTGCACTGATTTTACCGGTACCGCATTGCGTGTTTGGCCCGCAAGGATTTTGAGATGTTACAAAATGGTGACCATCTTCTCGTAGGACTACTGAGGCTGATTCGCAGAGGATCTTCATGACCCAGATGCCCAGGTCCAGCCTCCCTGATATCAACAGGAAGTGACCCGAGTCAGACACACTACTGTCTGCTGCTGTATAGCTCACCATTGTTTGTGTTTATTGAGTGGCTGAGGATACAATAATAAAGAATATTCTAAGCATTGACATTTATTTTCCCACACAAACATTATTGGTAAACTTCTTTAATGAAATCCTCTCCACCTTTTTTCATACACGTTGGGCATGGTTTTCATAGAACAGAAGAGGCTAATTCAAGTGTTATTAGTATCTTGTATGGACAAGAAGGTGAACACGCACGTGCAATCACTAGAAAATCTTCACAGAAGGGAAATAATTAATATATTAAGTTTTTTCAGCTTTAATATTGTGTCAACACACATTCTTGATATTCTTCTATTGGGTGAGCTAAGGGGAGAAGCTCTTTGGTCATTTGGACTGATTAGTATTTTTCACATTTGAATTCACAATTGATGGCAGACAGTCTTGGTGCTAGCCGTTTATCGCCCCATCATTGGCATGGTAACTGCAGGACTCTTTAATGTTGCATCTTCAGCCTTCCACTGCGAAGTTACGGTTTTGATTTGTGTGTAAAATTGTATGCCCTGTCGAGGAAAAAGTAAAGCGTTTGAATCCTTAACAGCTGCACCTTTGGATATCTTATTTTTATTTTCCTCTTTATATGAACATATGCATATGAGGTCACCTTTAAATGTGTATTTAGCCTTCAATACCATTGCTTACATGATATTATATACCAATCTCTACCAGCCATCATAAAAAACTTACCAGCAATTACACTAAATGTGTAGGGATTAAAAAGGGACTTCTAGGAATAGGCACTCACTTGTTTTCCATAGAAGTTAGTGTCCCCTCGGAAAGATCCTCTTGACCCAGTGAACGAGAACATTGGTAGAGGAACGGGGATGGGAACGTTCACTCCAACCTGCAACAAACACATTCAAACAATCCCCATTGAGCTGGCTTTACAACACAGCACACCAACAGATGTGTTGATGACGGGTAATAAGAGACGTGCCATCATCCTTGCTTATTAAAACCCAAAACAAAAACATGACACCACTGAGCTAACTTTAAATAAATGTGGTTTGAATCTCTACCTCTGAGGGCTGCCTAAGCACTCATTTATGAAAGCAGAAACTATAAACACATTTGTTTTTCTTTTGACAAGGCTGGAAACTGCCGTGACTGAAAGAATGTTTTAAGAAACTGTGGCAATCTTGAGGACGCAGGGCAGGAAGGGCTCTTCTGGCCAGGATCAAGTCAGGGAAGGATGGGGGCCAGGATCGAGTCAGGGAAGGATGGGGGCCAGGATCGAGTCAGGAAAGGATGGGGGCCAGGATCGAGTCAGGGAAGGATGGGGGCCAGGATCGAGTCAGGGAAGGATGGGGGCCAGGATCGAGTCAGGGGACAGAAAAAGCCCAACACAGAAGAGGATCTGTCTGTTGACTGGAGGTTTTTGAGGAGAGCACTGCTCATGGCCGGGACAGCATTCCCCGACATGTGAACAGCAAACACAGCGCAGAACATGGACCCACAGCTAAACAAACACGGGGGAAAGTGTCCATATTTACGCTTGAATGTTCAACAACCAAACAAGCTCAGAGGAATCCCTTTTTTTCGATATTAATACAAGACATTTTCCTTTTCCCCCCCATGAAGACATCTTTCCATGTCTCCCGTGTCTTGGTTTACAAACCACATATTTGCTCACGCTATTTGCAGTCTCAATGGGGAGGGGATAGTGAAGGGCAGTGGGGGCCATGTGTATATTTTCATTCTGCAAACATTGCTGTACTGGCTGGAGAACATAATAATGGCATTATCATAATGTGTGTGTGTATGTTTTCAAACTCAAGTGTGATGTAATTTGCGTTTGACAGATGCTGCATAGACATGACAGGCGTCTGTGAATGTCTCCTTTCTTCTCGGGAAAGAAAGCACACACACACACACACACACACACACACGGAGGCTATAGATGCTCACCTGGCCCACGTCCACCTCGTGAGTGTATTTGCGTGCTGTGGCGCCGTTGGTGGTGAAGATGGCGGTGCCGTTGCCGTAGGGGTTGTTGTTAACCATGCTGATGGCGTCGTCCAGAGACTCCGCCTCAAGAATGACCAGCACGGGCCCAAAGATCTCCTCTGTGTAGCACTCCATCTGGGGCTGCGAGGGCATTGCAGACGACAACATACTTAAATACATACAGGCTTTGGGGTTCTTTATGCTATGTTATTGTGCTGGCACACACAATGTTATGTATTTATGAGTGGGGACGTGAAGCCGTACATACGGTGACATTGCCGATGATTGTAGGTCCCACAAAGTTGCCGTTTTCATAACCCTGGACGTGGACATTCCTGCCGTCGAGCAGCAGGGAGGCTCCCTCGTCCACGCCGCTCTGGATCAGACGGGTGACCCTCTCCTTGGCCTGGGGAGAGATCAATGGCCCCACATCTGCACCGGGCTGGTCCCCTGAAAGGGGGCCCCAGAAACACACCCAGGTATAAGGTAACTGACACTCTTGCGGTGGCCAAGCGGGCATGCACTTAGGAGAGAACCGGCAGACAAGTACTTATTTAGTTAAGGGTTCCTTGGGTATTTAAGGGTCTGTTGCGTACAGCCACAGAATCTCTGCGCTCACAAATGCCGGTAAACAGGGAGCCATTGGTCTTTTCTCCCCACAGACGGATTCCACAACTTCCTTTCTCTAAAGGAATCGATGCGCTTGTCCCCATTTCTGCCCCCAGGCCGCAGATCTGCCCACAGATTTGCAGCATGGCTGACTCAACGCGGCCAGTGCGCCGGGGCAGATGTTGGGTTCCAGCGGAGCGGGAGGCTGGGACATGCGGTTAGGGGGCGGCGTGTGTGGGCCCCACAGAGGGACACACACTGAAGCCTGTTGAAAAGCCTTGTGTGAGCTGAAGGGGGGCAGGCAGGGTGGGTCAGGGAGAAAGGAGGGTGAGGGCGAGGGATGGGCACCTGCGTTGACGCGGAGAGCCTTGGCACGCTCCACCAACTCTGGCAGCCAGCTCCGTGCCTCGCCCACCAAAATGGCTGTGGAGAGAGCCATGCAGCGCTGCCCGGCCGCCCCAAAGGCAGCGCCCACAAGCTGATTGAGGGTGTTCTCCTTGTTGGCGTCGGGCATCACCACGCCATGATTCTTGGCTCCCTAACATACACACAAGATGCGGTCAGCCTTCCACCGGTTCTGCCTTGACATGAATGAAATCAGTGCCATTACCAGGAATAATGCCATATGGTTTACCAAAACGTTTGTGCATGTCAATTCTAGGGTAATGTTAATAAGACAGAAGGGTTGAGACAACTATATAAAAGGATTAAAAAACATTCGGCGGTGTCCCTGTTTATACGGTTGTAAGGGAAATCAAGTGCATTTATTGGTCAACACTGCCACCTTCTGGTCACATCTAACTTAACATGTGCTATGAAGTTTACCTGGCTCTCGACCACTTACCATGTTAGACTGGACCCTCTTGCCATTTCTGGAGCCTCTTTCATAGATGTATTCTCCTGCTTGGTTTGAGCCCACAAAGCTGATTGCCTTGATGGCAGGATTGTCACATATGAAGTTTACGGCTACAAAACGGAGACAAAAAGGATAGGAACATCAGATGACCACACTTTTACACTTTTTGTTAAAAATGTATTGATGCATTGTAATGAACTCAGTGTAAAGCTGGCAATTCACCTGCATTGATCAGCAACATGACAATACATTATAACAGCCGTTCAGACAATCACCCACTTGAAATGCACATTCCAAATGTGGTAGTCCTACAAATGCCGAGACCAATATGAAAATAGAATTGTGATCATCCAATCAATTCCCACACCTCCACTCCCCATTACACCGGGGGTTACACGGTGTCACCCCCCACCCCCACGGACCCCTCACCGTCATGCTGGCCGTGGATGATGTTGAGGGTGCCGTCGGGGGCCCCGGCGTCCTGCAGCAGCTTGGCGAGGAGCATGGCGCAGCCGGGAACGCGCTCCGAGGGCTTCAGCAGGTAGGTGTTCCCGCACACCAGCCCCACCGGGAACATCCACAGCGGGATCATGGCGGGGAAGTTGAAGGGGGCGATGCCGGCGCACACTCCTATGGGCAGGCGGTACGTGTACGTGTCCATGTCCCTGGTGAGCGAGGGCAGCGTCTCGCCCAGCATCAGCGAGGTGATGCTGCAGGTGTGCTCCACCACCTCTGTGTGGGGGCGGACGCATCAGATACATGGTTGAGGTCTAATCCGATCGGACAAGCTGGACGAGAAGTTAAGAATGAATCAATGGGAACTTCTTGGAATGGGAGTTCAAAATAAAAGCGTGAGAGAAACAGCGCAGCTTTGTTTACCAGGGTTCTGCTGAATAATTCCAAAAGAACTCCAGAGGGAGTTTTGAGACCAACGCATGGGTACAGCCAAGAGCGGATTTTGTTGAAACAGTCATGTTCACGTCACATCACCACAATGTGTCCAAAAAAGAAAACTAAAACTAGAAAACTTGTGGCCAAAGCAACAGACTGAGAAGGCAAAGTGTACTGATTAACCCACTGCAAGTTACAGGACCAATGTTGGTTAAAAGTCAAAAGATGACTATGTTGGCCTTTGCATATAGACAATGCATGGGTTTGTGTGTTTTAAAACTTACGCAATCCTCTGAACACATCCCCCTCTGCATCAGCCAGGGTCTTGCCCTGTTCCAAGGTTATCGACTTGGCCAGCTCTTTCTGCACGGCAGGTAGAGACACACACTTAGTCCTCTAATCAACATTCAACTCTTCTCACACACTTAACTGTTGTCACCTAAGAGGATGATATAATAAGGGGTTTTAAATAGCCGACCAAGACATTTTCTTTGGAAAGATTGGAGTCCACAACTTGAACTTCCACCACAATAACGCTTCACTTACAATGTTGTCCTTGATAAGCTGCTGATAGCGTAGAAAGACCTGCTGTCGGGCCAAGATGGAGGTCTCTGACCAGGGGCGGAAGGCCCTGGAACAGGAGTCCACCGCGGCCAGCATCTCCTCCTGGGTGGCTTTGGGGACGCGGGAAATCACCTTGTTTGTTGCCTGCGGCACGGAGACAATGTCTCAGTGGGCTGAACTTGTGGAGCCCCACAACAAAAGTATAGAGGCTTTGTGGGGGGGGGGGGTGCTGTGATGTTTATTCCTGTCAAACCATGTGAATGTTGTGATAGTTGAGCTGAACTATCTCTTGGAAGGTCATTCAAAGGTCAAGAATGAAAAATAAAATTGTGAGATTTAAAAACATGGCCTTCAGTAAGTCACATAATTGCATGATGCCTGGTGAGTTCTAGGCTATCCCTTGACATGAACTGGAGACAATTGGTGAATTGTGTAACCAGAATATCAACTTACTAGTGTACCAATAACTTGGTGCCCAGATCAAACACTTACAGGATTGTGAATATCGAGCCATTCTGAAGTCGTGGATTCTACAAACTTCCCATCAATGAACAGCTTGGTGGTGGGCTGTTAAGAGAGTAGATAGCAAGTGCTGATACCATGTCTCTGAACACAAACGCTGATGTACTTAATGTACCGTTAAGGCAACTCTACTGTGCTGTGAAGTAGCTGGTTATTATGCGTTATTTAAACCCGTTATTTTTACTCACCGCTGAAGAGGAGTAGCACTGAACTCCGAGTGGAACCTGTTCCAGGTGAGCAAAAACACTCTTGACCTTTCAAGTATCTAAACGTAGCTTATCAGTTCAGTTGATGAAAAGACTACTTGTCCACGTTTTGTCCACTTGTTGAACTTTGTTAGTAAGCCATTAGTAAGCCTGCAGGGCACACTTTAGGAGACCAAGTCATGTCTGGAGATTCACCCAGGAGCTGGCCGTTGTTAGCCAGGGTATATTATGAAATGTGAACACATATTAATTAAAGGACAATAGCAAGCAGGCCTATTGCCTCCAGAGGAGATATCAAAGGGCATTTATTTAGGATAACAGGCTGCTATCCTGTAGGCTACGGGTCAGCCACTTAATGACAAACTAATCAAATGAACTAGTCAAGTATTTCCAGCTGAAAGTCTAAATGTAACAAACCATTATTTCATGCAATAGAAATGTTCAATGTAAACAACAGTTACAGCAATGCCTTTGGTTATGTTATGCATTTGTATTAATTGCTCACCCTTTTCTTCAACATTGATCTCATTGCAGTCGCAGCCATGTTGGACATACTTTTTTGTTACTATTAAAATAATTTACCAGAACCGCAGGTGGAACTGTGGTCAACAGGATATAATGCACTCCATGACAGACACACAGTTCGGGAGTAGGCGGGATCTAAACCATGCCGTGGCCCGTGATTGGTTCCATGTGAGCACGCCTATGTACATAGCAGTCTTATTGGGTACATGTCACGCAAACTGTCCAATCGCTAGCCTGCTGGTGTTACAATTTCCCGCCTCAATGGCAAAATATATCTTATAATTGGACAAGCCCTTACTCAGTTACTTGGTAGGAGGAATTATGTAACCCGTAAAGTTGACACATGGAAAGCTTAACAATGGCAATATAACGAAGCTTTATAAAAACTGTTGATTAGAAGAGTGATTTGCAAGACACAGTAATTATTGATACATTAAGCTAATGCTGATCGCGAAACATTTCGAGGAACAAATCGTAGGATATACTGATATGCAAGTGTGCTGCTATTATTTCGCTTTTTAAAACGTTATCAGAACATTGACAACGATGCGTCTCTCCATCTTCAGCCTTGCCAAGGTATACTGATAAAACATTTCATAATGCAATGCACTTGAGACATAAGACTCGAACTAGCTAATGCGAACCACATGACTCCGAAAGTGCTTGGTCACTGTGCAAAGATGAGGGAGGAGGGTTTTTAGGGACCGATGCTATTGGCTGCACCGTGGATGGTCTGCACGAATGACTTTCAGCTCCCTTAAAACATATCTTAAATAGTTGTTGAAGAGATCCCTCTGTGGAAAAATATGGCAACGCATGATAAGGTCAACTTTTAATCCTGACGTAATGTAGGGAAAATGTACATTTGTTTGTTTTACTTATATTCTTCTCCAATTACAGCCCATTCTTCACGGTTACTTCAGAAGTTCTTGTTCCTGGAGGGTCAGAATCGGTGAGTCGTTATTGGGGTTGGTCTGCATTTTTTCCTGAGTTCCTCTGCGTTAAGCTAACAGAATGATGCATAACCTATTTGGTGTCAGCTTTTGCTCTCAAAGGGATTGAATATGAACAAATTCCAGTCAATCTAATCAAAGATGGAGGTCAGCAGGTAATTTAATTCATTGCACATTTAATGCATTCTTTACTACACATTCATGCATATGAAATGCACGCAGAATAATCTCTCATGCTTTTGGTTTCATTGTATTAAGCTCACAGATCAATACAAGGCACTTAACCCCATGCAACAAGTGCCTGCAGTCGAAATCGATGGCATCACTTTGTCTCAATCAGTGAGCTGTCATACACTTTTTACCTTTACACTTTAGTCATCTATTCCATTAAAATGTCACCGCTAAATGTCTTGGCAAAACACATGCTGCTTCTATTCCTCAGCTAGCAGTGATCCAGTACATCGATGAGACCAGGCCAGGGCCAAAGCTCCTACCTGCATGCCCCAAGAAGCGTGCCCAGGTGCGGATGATATGTGACATCATCGCCTCTGGGATCCAGCCTCTTCAGGTACATCCTGGACCTTCTATTGTTAACCAATCAGACCGATGCATCAGGTTTGATGATGAAATGCACGTCGTTTGTCAATATAAAGGAAACTGCAATCCAGCCATAATTATATTACTCCTTATCATGAGTTGTGTTGTCACATTGTAATGCTGTTTGACACGTGTGGGGGTTATCAGACATGCATTTTGTGTGGTGTCAAATCTGGATTGTCAATAGTTTAAAGTTAAAACATCCGGATTTTGGGTTATGAATTAGGCTAACCTGCAACATAAGTTATCAAGTTTCAAAACAATGCTTTTTCAGAATCTGTATGTGATCCAGAAGATCGGAGCGGACAAGGGGCAGTGGGCACAGCATTTCATCCAGCGAGGCTTCCAAGGTACTCATGGGGACAGTGTACACGGTCAGCTGTTGCCTATGCCGTCTGCCAGATACCTGACAGTATTTCTATTCCCCCGCTTCATCCCCAGCTTTAGAACCCATCCTTAAAGAAACAGCTGGGACGTACTGCGTAGGAGATGAGGTAAGGACCGTCTCGTATCAACGCCTCAGCATGATGGGTAGGGGAGGACTCATTGATAATGTAATGACCCATGTCCCTTTGCCTGCTTTAGCTATCCATGGCAGACATCTGTATTGTGCCGCAAGTCTACAATGCAGAGAGGTTAATACTTAACGTCTAAAACAATTACTTAATAAAAATACTGAATACTGTACTATAAGTAAAGTGTGAATTTCCTTCTCAGGTTCAAAGTGGATGTTGGCCAGTACCCAACGATTGAGCGCCTGAACCAGACCTTAGTGGGGATGGAGGCCTTCAGGTTGAGTCACCCATCCTGTCAACCGGACACGCCTACTGACCTGCGAGCTTAGGAAGCCCGGCTCGGCTGCTACTGCATATTTGTGGAATAAAAACATTTCTCAGAATTCCTGTGTCAATAGGTGTCAATGTCAAAAGTCCAAGGGAATGTGTAAGTTTACATTTTTATTAACATTTGATATTATAATTGAATATTCAACAAAACATAGCATATTGTAGAGTCTAGGACTTTCTCCACAAAGTCCTTTCACACAAGTTCCATACATTTTTGATCTGTCAAAGTATAACGCCGTAATTGTGTATGAAGAAGGCATAAACATCCAACGTACAAAACCATTATTTTGAGTGTCCGAGAGGTAGAAAATGGTAACTGTCCCTTTTGAAAAAAGATTTTAAAAAAGCCATTAATGACAAAAAGACCCAACAACACTACATATAAAATAGTTCCTTTCAATGCCTTTCACTTATTATTAGGGACCTCCACTTTATACTTAATGGCCTCATTGTACAAGGTTCTGGAACTGTCCGATCCACCAAACACCAGCAGTGTGCACTGGAGACCAGCAGCCCCCTGCTGGTTTTGCTGGGACGCAGTGGGGTGGGACCAGCCCAGGCTGAGGAGGGCGTGTCCGGCCCGGGGCGTGGAGCACAGCAGGGGGGCCACCACTGAGCTCCAGGTGCTGCTGTCTGAGATCAGGGTTAGGATTACTTTGATTTTTATTCAAAATCTTGATGAGTCAAAACATGCAAAACTACACACAATATTGCACACTTAACCATGATAAGCTAGTGGTAAGGGGGTTTGCCTCATGGTCGAAAGGTTATGGGTTTAAACTCCAATGTCCACAGTCTACATGCAAGCATCCAGGAGTTATACGTCTAACCCCTACCCGCCGAGTAATTTCAAAAGGGAGTAACTTCTCACTGAGTCACCTTAGATCAAAAGTTCAGGCTTGATGAGCTTGATGGGCTTGATAAATACAGCACAGAAAACCAAAGAGGGGTGGAGCATACAGCTGTAACAGTGCTTTTGATAACACTTGCACAGCGACCCCTTGGTGCACACAAGAAAAGACACATTCATAGGGAAACAGAGGTGGCACCCACCCATGTTGAAGACATGGACGTCCTGCAGGTCTCCGATGGAACTGCAGCCTCCACTAACCAACATCCTGTTGCCAGGCACTGGCAGGGCCGCATGGAACCTGTTCCAGAATACACCGTCACGGTGGGGAAATAGGTTGTTTTAATCAGCTGATGATAGGTGGAGTGTCTCAAGTTACACAAAGCTATAAAATCATAGCACTGAAAAAAATAAACCAGTGACATGAAAGATGCACCATCAGAGAAAACATGTGGTTAAAAATGACTAACTGGAATGGAACTACAATTGCTACCTCTACATCATACAGACATGTTTGTACTCCGTAATTATGTTGGTGGTTTTAGTGAAAGATACTGTGGCTATGCTACAAGATGTTGTGAAGACTTCAGGACAGACGCCAACACTAATGTGACAAGGCTGAAGAGTTCTACTCACCCCCGAGGCAGCGGCGCCATGTTGTCACATCGAACAGCTGTGTACTCCATGAATCCTGCCCAAAATAGCAATGGACCCTTTTTAGTGCAAGGCAGGAAGACAGTCCTTGAAGTGGTCAAGTTCAGTATCTTACCAAGATCTAGAACATGAAGATCGTTGAGGTAAGTAGCCGTGTTCCGGCCCCCGAAAACAACCAGCTTGTCTGAGAGCAAGATGCTTGAATGCCTGTTGATTGCATGTCATTCTTATCCAAGACATTGCCTCACATAATTAACGATGGATGGAAGGTCAACATTGATAAATAGTATATTTTAAGTCGTCATTTTGTTCTAAAAACTAAAGGGTACTAACCCAAACCTAGGCAGGGGCTTATCCCCCTCCACGATCGGCTTGTACCACAGTTCATCCCCGGGGTTGAAGATGAACAGAGAATTAGTGCAGGCTTTATCCCCAGAGTGGCTGCTCGGATGAACTCCGCCAAACAGGTACAGCTCCTTCTTGTAAAAGGTTGCCGTGTGATACGCCAATGTTGGAACATTTCCTTTAGCCTAAGCAGGGAAAAAACCTCCCTTTATGTCGACGACAACAACAGACCTCTAAATCAATGTCACGATTTGAGCCCAAACCCACAGTGACCAACTTCCAGGTCCAGGTGTCGGTATTGAGAATGTACAGGTCACGGTAGGCTGCGTCCTCCCCAAAGCCACCATACACGAACAAGGCCTTGGAGTCGGGGTCAAAGGTCGCCGAGTGTCCGTGCACACAGGGTGGTTTGGGCCCAAAGGTGGAGGAGTTAATGGGAAACCAGAAGTCGTGTTCTGAAAGATTTATACATAACGTGGATTTATGTATACATTAAAGTTTATTTGGTGCTAAAATGTACCCAATGCAAATAGTTGAGTTGCTGCTCAGCGTTAGTTTCTAGTTATTCGGATTTTCCAAACACTGTCAGGTAGTTGTGAAGGAAAGCGTACATGGGTTGAAAATAAAATTATAATAAGCCAATGATTGACTTGTAACTGCATTACACTTTCTGTGTTAGTCTCTTCCACGCTCTCACAAATGCAAAGTAACCTATGGTGATATGAGCAATTGGGTATCGCATTTTGTGACTTTGCCAACTGCCAGGCCACAAAATTATAAAATAATCCAACCTATCTCCAGTTTCCACAGAGAGTCCGTGCAGAGTTTTTGCTCCGACGTTTTCCCTCCAATCACAACGGCTGTATCCGGGTCAATTAAACACATAGTATGGTTCCAACGTTTCGATGGGCCCACTGACAAGACAACAAAAACAACATTAAATCTAACAACAAATTGTGGCGAAAATGCAATGTTTGCGATGTTATTGGTACTTAATGATGTACTGTAGTTGGAGTTCTGGGCCACTCTGACGTCTCTCTTGATCGGTACAATATTATCTTCTTTGCTGTTCATTCTTAGGATTATTCTCTTGGGGTTTGGGGGTTGCAATGAGGCCTCATTATTATTCGTTATATCCTCAATGATTGGACCCCTCAGGCCAAATACCTTGCTCAAGGGCGTAGTATCCTATACAATAGACATACAGCATCAATGTTTACCTTCACTTGCCAATAATAAAAAACAAACATTTAAGCACACGTTTTACCTTGGACGAAATGATGGATGTATTATCCATAACGATATTGTCAATTGTCGTTTCACATTTGTCAGTCTGTGACGTTAGTTCCGCATTGCTAACGCTGTCTTCTAATTGAGAGGAATCTGCAGTGATCTTCAAAACATAATGCGTTATAGGTAAAAACTTTTATGTCATAGAATACATATATTATTCGACTGAAAAAAAAATCCTACCTTTTCACTCTCCGTGCTTTGGGTCAAAGTGTGGGAAAGGTCAGTGTTGCTGTGCTGCTCTGGGAACAGACGTTTCCTTTGCACACGTGGAGTACTGCTTATGAAACTGTCTTTGTCCTGTGTCATAAAACATGTGTATGTAGCCTACTGCTGCAGAATGCATGCGATGGCACACGTTTCAACGGTCGTTCGACATAACCTACCTTTCCACAAACCGTGAGCAAAATCTTCCCATACACCCCTTTTCTACCTTTCTCGGCTGCCGCATCAACAATCTCTGGGTTCCAATCTCCTTCCCATGTAAGACACCTAATCATGTGGGAAAAAAAAGAAAAAAGTTACGTGATTTACGCAAATATCTTAAGGCATGTTTGCCTGACAGCAATGGAAAGTACTTGGCGTCCAGCTGCACCTGGTTTCAGACGAGAGGATGCCAATTTTCTGGGCTTTCACATCCTCACTGACGAGGACCTCCACTAAAATAGTGGCCTCACTGCATGTCCATTCCCCGAGACCGAAGATCACCAGCTGTTTCGGTAAGGGCAGTGGGATGTGGACTTGAAAGCACCTGCGGTTAGATTTACTACAAGAGGGCCCGAGTTAAGAGGTTTTAAATTGAAGGAGGGAATAGCAACATAGGCCTACTAACTAACAGCATGATCAGCAACATACATGGTCCTACCTAATGAATTGACGAGGGGCGTCACGTAGGGACCAAAGAACGAAAAAACTCAACCGCCCCATATTAACCTCTGGTGTTAATGCTGTAAATTAGGCCTACAAAACTTACGACGCGTTGGTAGGCAGGCTATTAACGAATTTTGATTGAAGCACCTGTGCAAATGGCCAGCCCAGTGTTCCCCAGAACACGTCTTCTGGAGCTCACTTACACGAGCTAATGAGGATTATTTAACCATTGGCACTAGGTGTAATTATAGTAACACTGACGAGCCCTATAGGGATAACTAAAAATAAAACCAGTTTCACTGCAACTTCTGTAACAAATACATCAATCCCCTCGTGAAATATGACGGAATCGCCTGGGGCCATTTCAAGGGAGTTTACCCATAGTTCTAAACATGGAACAGATAGAGAAGCTGAGCAAATACATTTGTTTAGCTTTGACTCTTCGTGACATTAATAGTTACGCCTGTATTATTTAACGCTATATAAACATGTGGCATAAAATCAATGATCACATAGAAAGCATTTCATATACGCAATGTTTCATCTTTATTAAAGAATACAAATTTCTGAAATAAAGTACAGTAAAGCAAACGCAGGAAGATTTAATTTAATCACATTCAGTTGTATACTTCAGCAGCAGCAAACCCCATTATATCTTTGGAAACATGCATGCACAGCACAACTGCGTGAGGTAAAACCATTGATGTAGAGAACCCATTGAAATGGATGTAGACAGGAGGTTATGATAGTTTATTCCTAATACAAAGTGGCTGCACTAAAACCAACCTGTAACCACCTTCATTTACATAGACCTGTGCCTGAAAAGCCACAATGGTCTCTGTAGAATAACTCCTGTGTTGAACTCTCAAAGGAGCTCCCTACCTCATGACACACCAGCCAAACGTGAACAGGTCAAATATAAATATTGAATCTATATTATATAACATAAGGAGAGCTTTTTTGCGATAAGGGATGGCTTTTTATTTGTATCCCAAAACAAGACTGTTAACCACTATGGCTGACTAATTGAACTAGCTACTGTACATTCACTATCTTAACAGACTTGGAGCTTCCACTCCTGCAGGGACACAACTATGACACACACATTAAACACCTGACTCAAGCTGCAAACTATTTTAACAAACCATTACATGTTGAACAAGCACATGATTGGGTCACATGGAAGTAAAAATAACAACAAAACCACTATATTCCGTCTTGACACACCTAAACAAACACGTGTGACGGCATGGACGAAGCAAGCTGGAAATAAAGAAGGTGCACATTTACACACACAAACATAATCTCCCATTAAGTTTGAGCTATTCTGAGTGAAGCACCTGGCCCAACCACGCACATCTCTTACACTTCCCTGACTGATGCTACCATAGAAATCTGTTGTTTGGAGATAATATGCATCTTTGATGTATACTTTTTTGATTGCACGGTACATGTATAGGGGACACACCCCGTTTGCAAGGATTTCTAGACATTGGAGCAAATTTAGCATTTCAAATGATCCGGTCTTATAAACTTTGCATGTAGCCATATCACAGCACGTGTAGATAACGATAAAAATAGATGTGCCTATAGTTGATTATTACTTTCTTAACAAGGGTAGAATCAAAAAATAGTTGATTGTTCTTGGGAGTAATAGCTTTTTTTGTTTCACTCAACCCAGACATTCTTAGAAAATGACTAACTGGATTCTCAGGCACTATAATATACTCTATAGTAAAGTGTTTTGTTTCGCCAGAGTGAGTAGGAGTTATCGAACTTCAGCAGATAAGTGCCTTCCCCTGGGAAGTCATGGCTTCCCCCGTGGACCAGCAGGTGGCTGTCCTGCCGGTACACAGGTGAGACCTCCGCCAAGTTCGAGTTGTTCAGTATTTTGGAACCCTTTTCCACGTCGCCACTGCTGACCGGGCCTGCAGCGGAGAAACAAGGGTCACTTCAGCCTGCTCAGCACACTGGCATGCCACCGAGCCTCACAGGACATCTAAAAGGATATATCACCGGAACCCATCACAGAAATAACACACGTTTTTGTCCCCTCATTATCTATCTCTCAGTTGCAGATGTCCAGCGCAAAAATTAGCCGGACATCGCTTTTCTTCCGACCTAACCTGGCGTCGTTCCATCTTAGCGCTTTTGCTTGTGCAATTCGATATGAACATTCACCATGATTACTACGTACCTTCCGCCTCCTCCTCCTCCTCGTCCTCGTCGTCGCTGGACTCGCTGACGTGCACCGTGATGCTGCGGCTGGTCACGGGCGTCCGGTCGAAGTACACCCCGAAGCCGATGTCGTAGCCGTCGGTCGCGAACTCCCAGCAGACGCGCTTGCTCTCGGGGACGGTGGGCACGTGCACCGTCATGATGTCCCCCCGGTACACCGTCACCACGCCGTCCTTCTCCGCCCGCAGCGTCGTCTTCAGCTCCTTGATGGTGACGGAGGTCCAGGTGGCGGCGGGGTTCAGCGGCGGCGGCGACGGAGCTTCTCACGGCCGTACAGGGGCGCAACAACGTGTTGAATAACGCCGCAAATCAATCATCTTTTTAACGCTGTTGGTCATTAAGTGATGATCTGTTCATAATTGAGCCGTTTGAGAGCATGGTAAAGATGAATCTTAGCAAACAGTGTGTTGCATAACCCAGTAGGGTGCTACCTTTTATCTCACTGGAGAGCCCAGAGGTCCCGGTGGTGCTGCTCTCCTCAGCCTCTCCCTCCAGGTTCTCAGCTGTAATACTCTCATGATTGCTCTGAAAAAAAACAAGCATGAATAGTGTTGGTAGATGATGATGAAAGATGGATAGAACAATGCTAGTGCTTTCCAAAACAATACAGTGACTCAGACTCTCCATACGTTATGTGGTATGGTGGTGGATGAGGTGTCATAACCCCCCACACACACACACACGCACGTGCACACTATGTAAAGCGCTTTGTGTACCTTGAAAAGTACTATATAAATGTTATTAATTCATTCATTCATTAAACATCACTTACTTCAATGCTTTCTTGGGAATCCTTTGCGTCAGAAGGGCCATCCATATCGGATTCGCTGACAGAATTACAAGAACTCTGTGAAAGATCTGTACTCTGGAGACTGCAACGAAAAACAATTATAAATTGTGTACCGCATTAAATGCAATCAGCGTATTTTGTGGTTAAGTCACTGGCAGTCATAGAAACATTTGTCCGTAAGAAAAAAATAATTGAATGTATAAGTAGGCAATTGATTGTTTAAAGCCGCAACAGGTTACCTTTCTAGTGGTCTATCCTCGCCTTGCTTCGAAGTTATCCCAGGGAAAGACGAAACAGACAGAGAGGACAACCTGGACTGGAGCGCAGATGTAGTCTCTAATGTCTCCATCACTATAAGAAAAGATCAACACTACTGTCTTTTCTCAGAAAATAACCCCCGCCCCTCTGAACAGATAACTAGGCGTTACTACCGTTCACTGGGTTTCAACCAGTACAGGCCAGTACGACGCTAGCCCTAGCGACTGTCTTCGTGATTGTCAACAAACTAAATTAAGCTGTAATATAATTGTGTGTAAACAGTGCGCAATACAAATCACTGCCATTAAAATGACTGTCGATATTCCTCATATGGCGAAATGAGGAAGTCTTGACTACATCCGCTTGTTGGTGGGGAACTGGCAGTTGCTAACTAATCGCAATAGTGCACCCAAAAGAGAACAAGAACACAGTTTGAACTTACCGAATGTAATAGGTATTGATATTATAAGGCTTCGTTATGTAGTATTTTGAATCAAACTTAGTCCATCGGGAAATGCTGGTGGGTTATGTAGTGCGGCGGACTCCGCTTGGCTTCGATGATGCTTTGCAGTAAAAACAGTCCCAAGATATTCATACTTCCGTATTTAGACGAATATTGACGAAAATTCACGAATCTGTATCGAAGATTGGTAGGCGGTCGGTAGATTAATTGTATAGTAACGTTACCGTATAATGTAAACATACTCAATTTATTATATTGTGTTGAGTGATTAATGCAATACAGACACTACGAATAAGCACATATAATGTATTGTATTGAATTCATTTATTTAAATCACTTCCGAGGTATGACTTGGTTTAACCAAAGATAGCTCTGGTTTAGCTAAACAGACATTTTTTGTGCCGTATGCCATTGAGATGGCTGCTGGCATATTTGGACTTCTTGATATAAATAATGACAATGGTGTCTCCTTCATGTGGACATCAATCAAATTAATCCAGGGGAAAGGCCTTTGGAAGAGAAAATATGAGAATGCTTATTATACTTTACACAAACATTTTACATTGAAATACAGTGTTGACATTGACAAGGGCCTTAAGAAAGATACATATTTTGTATACAATGTAGGCTATGGTATCCCCCACTGGATTGCCTGTTAGAAGCACCTTATTTCACTTACTCGTCAGGGGAAAGGGAGGTTGCGTGAGCAGAATTGATGTAACTTTGTGTGGTGAATTCCTCACACTGTGAGGCCTTTAGTTGAAACAGATCGTTGATGAGGACAAGAGTGTCTCTGGATCCCATACTGGCAGAAGTGCAGATATTCAGGAGGCTGTACAATACACCACAGACCCACTTTTTGTCTAGAGAAAGGCCACCTGTAACATATTCACACGCCATCAGAAACCAAGTGGCCCTAACAACCTTAAACATTTAACACATACTAATCACTTACTATACTAATCGTTGAACAATGTATCTCACTAAAAGGAGCAGGTTTGGGTTTGCATTGTATGTCAATATGTGTAAGGCACATATTGGCATAATCCTAGTCTGTTGTGACTACATTTTAGGAGAGTAAATACATGACTGCATCAAAGGGCAGATCTTTTTGCTGTTTTCTCCTGGATGTCCAAGCTCAGAGTCATCAGTTAAAGGCAGACATGGAGAGCTTTCTCTCAAGCTGCCCTAGCACAAGCAGGTTCAGCAACATTTAATAGTAAAAGTAGTAGGAAGAAGAGGTTGTAATGGCACAATACCGCTCACAACTATAACAGTAGCAATTATAATATCCGTACTACTGATCCTATTGTTTTTAGATATAACAATTATGTACACTTCAAGAAATAAATGGACATATGAGGAGCTATCAAGAGTCATACCACTCATCTCCAAAGGACAGGATGCTTTTATCATTATTGGGTCTTTTAAAGCCCTAGCAATTCCATATGGAGACGCCCACATATCTGTTGTCTCTCCAGTGACAAAGTCATACTGTGGTCTGAGAATGAAGCTGTGCCCAAGAAGATTTGCCAATCTGAAAGAAAGAAGGAATAGTTAGAGCCAAATTAAATGTGTGAATGTGTGTGTGTGTGTGTGTGTGTGTGTGTGTGTGTGTGTGTGTGTGTGTGTGTGTGTGTGTGAGTAAGTGAGTGGGTGTTTGAGAGAGTGTGTGTC
>JAOPJO010000124.1:8195204-8217464 GCA_027123675.1 Molva macrophthalma | reverse complement strand
CACACACACACACACACACACACACACACACACACACACACACACACACACACACACACACACACACACACACGGTTTTCATGAATACCATACACTAATTACTGGGATTAATCATATGCTGCGTTTCCATGGACTCCATTACTTGGAATAATCATATCATTTGACAGAGATGTTTGCCTGCTCTGTGAAAGTCACAACAGGAGCCACCAGTATCTGCAGTTGGAAACACAGCATTATTCAACTTTTGCTGAACACGAAACATGCTCTTGTCATTGAAAGACTGGGCAAAAATACAAGTGTTAATTAGGTTTCTCAAAATGTGATAATAACCTTCTAGCAATTACTGAAATGCCATTCCAGGCAAAGTGGTTTCAACAAACTCCCAGAACTGATTGGATTATGATGTTGTAAAGTCATCACATACTCAGTGTCTCATTTGATCAGTCTGATAAGCTCTGGCACCAGAGTGCTGCCCTTAATAAACATGGTGCTGCACTGTCAGCTGCTGAGTGCACGGATTTTACATTCCATATATTGGATGATCCGTAAGTGAGCCTACATCTCCTCTGGAGCCTGGCGTGTCCAGGATACAGAAGTCGTCAGCCTCCTGGGCCAGACTGGGGACGGGGGTGATGAGAGGGGAGTGGAGAACCGGGTAGGAGGGGCTCGACTCTTGGGTGGAATTGCCGCTCTCGTCCGGAAACAGGAAGAGGTCAGAGCGAGGCGGGTCTTGGTCTTGATGGAGTGCCTCGTGAACACCTGCGCGTGATCAAAAAACAAACGGTCAGAGATGATGGCCGTTTTGGTACACGGTGCCAAAGAGCTAATGTGTTCCTCTGTGCTGTGATGAAGTGTTGTCACCATTGTGCTGCAGGCCCTGTGCATGCTGTCCATCCATCTCCTCCATGGCCTCGCTCATCAGGTCCTGCAGCATCTGCTGCTCCGTCTCTGGGAGCAACGGGGTCAGAGACACCGGCCTGCTGGGCAGCTCCACCTGCCCAAAACAAAGATGCTAAATACGAATTGTTTATTCTAATCTAATAATAATAATAATATTTAATCTACACGAGAGTAACGTCATTATTTCATCACACTGGACTGCCGGTCTGAATTTCTCTGTTGGAGAATTGGAAGTGTTCTGGTGTCTTATTGACCTTTGGCCTCTGGGGGGGGGTGCAGGTCCTGGCGTCCTGGCCAGTAGGGGGCAGTAGGTCTCCGTAGCTGGCCACGTACTGAATGAGGTTCATGAGGGCGGCGCAGGAATCCGAACACGTCCGGATGTGGATGACATCGCTGGAGCAGCGCAGCTCAAACCTGGGCTCAGACTGCCCTCCCAACGAGAACACGGTCAGAGCAGGACGTGATGGCATTAGTGTCAGCAAACAAACCCCATCTTAAAACATACGGACCCAACGGAAGCGACCGCAGCCTCGTACCAATTCTCTATTCACTCCAGGTTTGACAGCGGTAATCCTCAACTCCAACGTCCCCATGTCCACCACTTGCACGTAGTCTAGAAAACACAAGGGAGACGAGGCAAATCGCTGGTGCTGAACATAGCTTCCACACCTGCAGGTCTTGGACCTGGTTGAAGAATGGACTTACCTCGCAGGAGATTAACAGAAACAGCATTGCTCTTGTCGGAGAGGAATAGAGTTGCTTCATCCAGGATGATCCTGAAAATAATCAAATCAATAGTAAAAAAATAAAATAAAATAAATAAACAATCAAAAACTTCACTGAGCAACGGTATGTTGAACAATGTCGTTGCTGTAAGAGCCACAATATGAGGATATAAGTTTGTTTCAATATCATAGTTTATCATTTCTAGTAATTAAATAAGACATAGGTCATGTTTAAAATGTACAAAAACAAATGCATGTATGTTGAACGTTTACCATTGGTGCTCCTTTTAATTGAACGAGCAAGGTGAGGTGCGGTGGAGTGGCCAGAGAGCTGCGTTAGGCCCGGGACCACATCGTTTTTCTACCGCGTGACACAATAAACCTTGTGTAATTCAAACCTTTTTCAGTAAACGTTTTAAACTGGACCACACCTCCGGTCATCGGCGTCAGACTGAAGTGACTGCGCCCGTTTAGTAGAAAAGCCGCTCGGGTAAGGACCATTTCAACAGGTCACCTGGACGAAGGGAAGCTTCTACCTGAGCGTGGACGAGGAGAGATCCAAAGAGACGCTGCTGGACACGCTGAACGTCTCTATCACCAGCAGGGACCTCAGGGGCAGGTACAGAGGTCTGGGGGCCAAACAGAGCACGCATCAGGTCATATTCACTCATGTTGGTGGCACCACGCTATTCTACTAGTTAATGAGTAACCCAATATCCAAGCCTCACAAACCGATGCTGTATCATGTGACCTATGTATGACCTGAAACGGGGGGGGGGGGCACTATGAACCCATCGTTGCCTGTACGTTATTTACGACTCCATAAGCCACAGATTTCCCTTTTTCATATTGTTGTTTTACAACTTAATAAGCATGCTACGGCCCAACGACCATCGCTCTCTATGTTGTTCTATACTATAGAGGAAAGTATCTTATAGTATCTAGAAAGTGTCTTATAAATAAAAGTCCAAGAGATACAGCTTCTATTTTTCTTACTCTGCAGGACCCTTCTCCTGTACCAAAGCATAGCTATTGCATTGGCTGAAATGGCTTTTGTTTGACAACCTATGCAGCATACTCGGCAGGTAGTTCAGTAGGGAGTTCCATCTGTCTGAGGGGAGCACAACACCTTTCCCATAGAGAGGGTGGTCTAGTTACCGCAGGTTACAGGCCTGTTCTTTGGTAATAATCGCCATGGCAACGACGCACCATTGTCATACACCTGGATCAATGGAACAGCTTTGAATCGCAACCTGTAGTCTAAAGAGCAGCTCCACAGGTGTAGATGCAGCGCGGTGACCGAGGTGGGGGGGGTGTAGCCTAACACCGGCTCATCAGAAACATTCAGGAAGTCCACGATCTAATGGGTGGAAATAAAAACACACAGATAGAAATCCACTGTCAGGGATTGCCCTCAGAAGCCAGCTACAAAGCTTTAAAACCCTCCGGATGAATCCCGGGATCCTCTGACCGTTTGAGTCAGCGTGCGGCCCTACCTGGTCGTACCAGCCCAGGCTTTGCGGGACCACTCTGTGCTGGAGGGTGGCTCCTCTTACTCCCACCGCTACCAGTAGCTCCTGCAGAACACAGCAAGGAGCAAACAGCTAAAGCGCGGCGCACACTGCCAGATAGTTTGGGCCAAGCGGCTTCATCAGGCAAGTATCCAAGACCCTCACAAACTCCACTCGGATCAAGGGGCTTCAGGTTAACAGCGCTTCTGTGACAACATTGTCTGAGGTTTCAGAGCCATAGCAGTGCTCAGGTTATTTGTCATGAGAGAGTGTGAGCATGGCCTACAATTAGTTTGTAACAGTAAAACACTGCAGGGCTTAGAAACTGCCCTGCTATGGTCACATTGTAGTTGGAAAGAAAGAGGGCTGATTACAATTAAAACAAAATCAGCCTTGGACTTCAGACCCAGACGGGCTGAGAATGCTAGTAACAAACAAAACCACATTGTATGCACCAGGTGGGGGAAATAAAGACCAGCAGATAACACACACCAAGTTACCAAGGATTGGATTGTTCTGCTGTGTTTCTGTTAAAGCTAAATGGCCAGAAATTGCAGTCCTATTTTTATTTCTACTTATTGTATGTTGTACGTCCTGGCACACACAAATAGTACTTAGCATCGTGTAGCATCTTATCCTAGCTATCTTTGTTGTTTACGAGGAATGGGTTAACCTAATTGTAAGTGTTTGGCACTTGTTTCTATGAACATCCATACTGTACCGACAGCGATATATTGTTGTTTCTCTTTCTTCTGACAAATGTACTTATTGTAAGTCGCTTTGGATAAAAGCGTCTGATAAATGCCCTAAATGTAAAAATAAAATGTAAATGTCTGGCCTGAATTTTCTCAGTCAGGTTCCAACCCCTGAATGGAGGTTTCAATATGTGATGACAATTGCAACTCACTTAAACTGTAAGCCTATGTTTGCATTGTAAGAAATTAGAGACCTTTAAAACTAAAGCCAAGACTAATAGCCTCATTGAAATCTAGAGGAACTGTCGACTAGAGAATCCTACTCTGTGCTTCTTCAAAGCCATTCATCAGTGTTTCCAGTGTTTTCTATTCAGCACCAGACCCTACCTTGACAGTGCGTTCTGTGTTCTGGGAGGAGATTTTGATGGCAACAGAGAGCATGCTGTGTGCCTCCAGGCCCATGCCTTCTGACGCCGCGGACGAGCGGTCGGGGACCGCGGACGAGCGGTCGGGGACCGTCTCCGTTTGGTAGATGCCTGGCTCTAACCAATGAGGACGTGTCCTGCAGGGCAAATTGATTTCCGTGCCGGTGGAGTCTCTCTCCACAAGTCCTGGGAAGTTCACCATTATCACGATTTTAGTGAAAAGAATCCACAGCGCAGGCCAACCATAATGCAAAGACATCCTTTTGAATTGAGGGACTAGCATGTCTGATGTGTATGTGTGGTTACCTTGGTGATACATGCAGATGTTACTGGTGTGGAAGCAGATGTAGTGTTGGTCTTTGTAGCCCTCGTACTGCACCACGGTGAACAGCGTGGCGTTCTTCACCTCCAGCCAGAACTCACCGTGTTTGTTTTTCAGGACAGTCTTGTCCTCTCTCTGGAGAGATTGAGTCCAAAACAAACAAGTCCCATCAGTAATCAATACATCTTAATGGTGAGCGGCCAGGTTTGGATGTTTAGAACCGTCCACCGGCTGTTTGGTGGGGCTTACCTTGGCGTCGGTGTGAATGGACACCAGGCCGTGGTTGACACTCAGGACAATGGAAAACAGGCTCTGGGAGGTCTTGCTCTGGGCCTTGGACCGGCTCCTCACCCTGCGAGACCGGGGGTGGAGGTCAGACGCCGGGGAGTAGTACTGGATGTTCTCCTCTTCGGAGCCGCTGGTGTCGTCTGGGAGCACGGAACAGACAGAGGCGTGTCACAACATCAGGGGACTTCATGAGGGCCTTTGAGTTTGGCTTATTAGCGATATCATAGGTACGGTGTGGATGGTACCTATGTATCATCCACACTTATGATACATAGGTATCATAAGTGTGGATTCGAAGAGCAATTGCAATGGTTGTTTTTTTTTCACAAACTGAGCCAAAAGCATTATAGGACAACATATGAAACAAGCTATACTGAAATAAAATAATCCTGATCAAGATTCAGAATTTCTGCCTACACTCATCAGCCAAAGTAGGTTTAATACATCGTCCATAAAATGCCCAATTAGATACATTTTTACAGTACTTTCCAACACGTCACATGGTAAGATACTCCGATTTATAATGCACTTCATGAAATGGTCATCTGTTTTGGGATGAGCATCGTCAGTGGATTTATGTTACCCTCTGTGCCGGTGGAGCGGAACTGGCTGAAGCTGTCCTTAGCGTAGGTCGTGATAAGCTGACTGGCCACAGAGAGTCCCACCCCATAGGATATGTTCTCCACCGTCTCCACAGGGGACGGTGCGGTGGGCTCCCACAGCAGCAGATCGTTGTTTACCCTGGAACCACCCCTTCAATGTCAGTTAACACATAGGGGAAGAAAAGGTGTGCGAGCAACATGGATCTGAATGCTGGCCGACCGGATGTGTCCTGTACCTGTTGTGCAGTTTCTCGTAGAAGGCCTTGCTGGGCAGCGCTAACTGCACGTTGGGGAGGCTCAGCTCCAGGATGAAGCGAGAGTTGTTCAAGGTCTTCTCCTGGAACTCGGTCATCTCGGCGATGTCACCAGGAATGACCATCTGAAGATAACACAATGTGACTTGTCGAATTCGAAATCCATGGGGCAAACTCATTACTAATTGCCCCCAGTGGGATTAATAAAGTTGTTTTGAATTTGAATTTGAATTTTGTACGGCCACTTTAGATTACAGGTAGTCGAAGCTACATTGCTTCTTGAATTGTGACATTTATTCTAGTAAACAGTTGCCTTATGTTACTATTAAAACTCAACAATTTGGCACAATCACACCAAAAGCAATTCAATTCAAGTGATCCGTCTTTTGTTTTTCCATGTAGAGTTATAAAAAGGAGCCCTGTCCCTTTAATTGTTCCCGTTTGAATGATTGAAGCAGCACCCTCCTCCCCCACCCAGCACCCACCTCTTCGTTCTCGTACATCACCCGCCGCGACGAGAAGGGCGACGGAGCAGGTTTCCCGAAGTCACACACGTCCTTCAGAGAGTGGGCCGCGCCCTCCTCCTCTTCCTCCTCGGGGGAGTGGTCTTCGGCCCCCTCGTCATCCTCGGCGGTCACGCGTTCCAGGATGGAGTGGACGGCCGTGGGGTTCACCTTCAGCACCACCCTGCCGGGACGGGGACCCCCGTCATGTTCATCATTATGGACTGCTCCGGCATGAAGATTCTCAGTTTGGTTATCGGCTCGAATGCATTTGTTGTGCTCACCTGGGCCAATCAAATTTGCCGCTGTCAGACGTCGCCATGTCTCCGTCCATAGTGTGGGACACTCGGAGGAACCGGGTGGCTGCTTGGTCCGGTTCTTCCTGGAACCTCCCTGGGTGGAGGAGGAGATGAGGTTGTTTGAGGTTTCTACACACACACAAAAGACATGTGAAAGGTGTGCTTTTGTGGTCACGTACCGGTGAGCTCCCGGAAAATGAGCTCCATCTTGGTCTGGTCGGGGGAGCTGCCTCCCATGAACTCCGTCTTCAGCTCCAGGTCCTCCAGGTCCAGGTACAGCACCTCCTTCTGGAGGGACTTCTTGAACCAGGGGCCCCGCTCCTGGTCCGAGCGCAGGTCTGGGATCGGGAAGCGCACGGCCAGACGCATCAGGGGGGCGTGGAGGCTCAGGGTGACGTAGCAGTGGGTGGGGGCGCGGATGTCCTCGAGGAACACCTCTGCAAAGGCCTTATGCTGTGTAGTTCATGAAGAGTTAAGTCTCTATATACCCACGCACTATACAGGACCTTATATAGAGGCTACAAGCTGTAGCAGGTAAGCCATTACATTTCAGCAGGATAGCAGTGGCTTGTATGTTAAAGTAGGGGTCATTCAATGATAAAGAAGTAGGATTTTATTACTTTGGTACATGAATCCATCCTTCAACGCGCAAAAACTAAAAAAGAGCATCGAAAAGGTTCCAGTCCAGACAACATTGTTTGCATAAATCAACACTCTCACATCAGCTGCAACCGCCTGATCTGGTCAGACCAACCTCAGCATTATAAAAGGCACTTCCCCTTTCCCCAAGCCACACATCTACATCTGAAACTGCTTGGTGTGGCGTGCAGAGCTGTCCTCACCAGGCTGACATGTTTGTTGTAGGACGTGTACATGTGGGAGGCCATCATCTCCGTGGTGGCCAGCTTCTGGGGCTGCAGCAGGGAGTTGAGGCGATCCACGATGCTGATGTCCAGCTCAAAGCGGGCCGAGCCCAGCTCCAGCTGGAGGTCTGCCTTCCTGGGGATGGTGCTGAGACGCACCTGCCCGCCCTGGAGCAGAGACACAGAGCTAAGAGGATCCCAGGCTGTGACACAGAGGTTGCGTTGTTGTTATTGTTCACCCGTGTTCAGCGTGTCACCGAGACGTGGCGTTTACCTGAGGGCCTCTGCGCTCTGCCAGTTTGTAAAGCAGGTGAAGGCAGGTGGCAGATGATGCGTCTGCATTAGCCGTGGTGTCAAATGTCAGGAGCTGAAGCGGCGACAGTGACACGCGTGAGAGAAAACCCTTAACAGGTCATGCCAGGTGCAACACTGCGACCGTTACAAAGCGTCGATTCAAACAGAGCCACGGGGTGCGGCGAGGCGAGGAAGGCTCACCTCGGTGTACTGAGCCTTTCTGTGCGGACCCACGCGCCCCTCGGAGGGGAAGAGACACTCCAGCAGCTCCATCTGGTCCAGAGACACGTCGGTGGAGAAGGTGCGCAGGCTGGAACCCTGACAGTGCTCGTAGTTGATCTTCAGACCCTGGCCTACAAACCTATGGAGATGGAACCAGTTCAGCCACACAGAAAGCTTCACGCCAAATCACCTATTCAAAGCAATGTAGTGCCCTATGAGGTTGGCCGACCAGACAATGTTGTTACTAAATAACCCATCAAAAGCAAACCAATGAAAGAGCAGCAGATACTATAAACTAAAGTACCTGAGGTGGTCATGGGGACACGCTTGGTCAAATGTGGTCCGAGACCGGACGAACGCAGCTGGCTGGAGACGGCCCGGCCCCACCAGGCTGAAGAAGTCTGCGGCGATGGGGCCGAGAGGGCTGGGGGACGCGTTGGGTGGGGGTAGGGGGTCGATGTGGAGGACCACGACCGCCATGCTGCCGAGCATGAGCTTGAACACCAGTTCTGGCCTCGACTCGTCACAGTGAGTTTTGGAGGGATGAGCTGAAAATACAACAGAACATAAACGCATGCAGTTCGTTTGTGTTCAACGTATGTGGCCAATTCTCATGGGATCGGAACGTCCAATGGTTTGGTTTCTCTTTCACGTACACGTCTGTCTCTGTAATTTTGGTGGCAGTTGTGAATCCCGCACGTGGAATGGCGTCGGATTGGTCAGCTTCTCTTGTTGCCGTGGCACCTCTAGATAATCATCCCAGATAGCCTACGAGGACAGACACATTGTCATATCAAGTCACGTTCTTTGTACTTAGACATTAAACTTAGACACTAAATAAAAAAACGCTACGTTACGCATTTAAATGCTCCTAATGCTACAGATCCTATTGGACCAAAGTAAGTCCAATAGCCTGCTCCTGGAACGGTGCACCTACAGTGCCAGTGGGAAACTCTCCAGGGGAGGCGGAGTAGTTGCTGTTGAGTGACAGGTCCAGGTCCACTGTGGGCGGCTCCCCCAGCGGGGGAAGGGACGACAGGCTGTGTGACATGTCCATGTCAGCCATTGAGAAGAACACGTCCTCTGGGCATACCACCAGGTCAAGAACAGAGAAGCAACAGATACATTAAAGAAGGATTATCACGTGAGCAGGGAAAGCTCTGTATGGACATCCAGGAGACATTAAAACTAGGGTCATGTCGTGCCCCAACCTCGGCTGGAGGTGGCTCTTGTGGCGTGGCTCTGGAAGAGGTCGGGGTCCACGCCAGGGAGGTCCGTGTCCTTCTTCAGATAGCGATTGAGCTCTATGTGCAGGCGGTACTCGTCCTCCTGCTGTATCGGCCGACTCTTTCTGTCCTTGGACCATTCCTGCGCTCCTTTACACAAGAGGGATCGTGCGTTGAGTTCATTGATCATCAAATAGTCCTCATCGGGTTATCGGGAAGCAATTGAGGCTGGAACAAATCTCACCTCCTCCCCCTGAGAAAGCTCCAACCATGTCCAGAAGAAGGTGAACTTGGCGCGGGGACAGCAGAATGATGACAGAGTCGATGTGTCCATCGACATCCAACTGAGGAGCAAAGATGGTGTTAAAAAGGGGCTGATGGAGGCGCCAAAGTGCACGTACAACATAGGATATCTTAACAAAGTCATCCATTTGGCTCATTGAGTCATGAAAAGAAAAAGGAGGTTGTATAAACTTAGACATACTTTTGCTCCAGGCAAGGCCAGGTTGTGTTTCAGTGTGAGAGACAGCTCGGTTTTACCGCCAAGGCACCCAATCTGTATGGGCTCAAAGGCTGCGGCAGAAGCCACAGGCTCTGTGAACTGGGGATGAGGCTCGCATATTATTCTAGGATTCCAGCTGGGCGAGAGCTTGGCCTCTGTCTCCTGTAGGAAAAGAGGGGGACATGGGTTATATCATCAAATAAAATAACATGAATTATATCACAGCATTGGTAAATAATTGTCCTGATTTTTCAATAAGGTTCCAAGGGGGTGCATTATTTTGGATTATTTCAGGACACCTCTGCCTTTTAAGAGTTCTGAATCAATGCACTACAAATCCAACAGTAACAACAGACAAATATAAATGTCGCCCAGACCAATACGCTCAAAGCACCATGGAAGAATATTTATATTTCAGCTGATTGAGTCGATAAAAGACAATAACGATATAGACAAAAGTAACAAATATCTTTTAAAGATTTATTTTTGCAGGTTTTATGCTTTTTATTATAGAGTGAGATAGACAGGAAGGTAGGGGAGAGAGAGGAAAGACATGCAGCAAAGGACCACTCAGATCCTTATTATTAACTGATGGACTAATGGACGATGATGGGACACCCTGGAGCGGGTTTATTCCCAACATAAACAACATTGGGACAGAGTCCTGCAGCAACACTTACAGCAGGTGGAGGCGACGACTTGAAGCCAGCTCTGGACGCCTCGGAGAACTCGTCCCAGAAGACCGTGACGCCCTCCATTTGAAAGTTTTTATGGGCGAACGTGGTGGGCTGGTGTACATTCACGCTGGAGCTATCCTCGTCCGTTTCGTCACAGTAAACAATCCTGACGGAAGACAAATGGATGTTGTTGGCCAGGAGGGGGGGAGAAAACATCACCAAAACATAGGAACAATAAATACATGTTTTCTAAAATACATTTTTAAACTTACTTGTTGATCCGAATCTCAAGAGCAATACCGGTCTTGGAATTATCAGGCACATGCTCAATTCTGAGAATTGTATCCAGAAATGTCACCTTGACCCTTCTCAGGACTGAAGAGACAAATGTGTACTCAATAAATGTATAACAAAGTTGGATAACATATGTTTATAGTGCCTTATAATGTAGACAAAATATACCTGTTTCTATGGTTTCTGCAAACTTCTCCAACCCTTCAAAGGGCTGGAAGCTCTCCCCTATGTCATCCGTAAGCCTCTGGCTCAGACACTCCTTGGCTAGCTGCATACTGCTAGTCATGAAACTGGACCAGTACATGTGTTCCAGACCAGTTCCTGGATCATAGCAAATATAGGATAGGATCCGATTGATTCAACCATATCTACCGTACATAATACACAACAATGTAAGGGATTATTAGTAGGAATGTAGGAATGCATGTGTAGAATGGCCCCTATACCCATTCTTGGCCTCGGTCTGAACACCATCTCCAGGCCCTTAACCTCCAGGGCACAGTTTTCCTGAAGCAGAGCAGCCCATGGCACTGTGAGCGAGATAGTCTGGATGAAGCCTTCTATAACCTCCACAGGGGCATCTGCCGTCTCTAGCAGCTCATTCAGTGACTGAGAGACAAAAAGATTGTGGTTATACATGTCCAATGCATATGTAATATTCATAATTATTTGTATTCATTCAGATTTATTTTAAACAGAACACTAACCCATTTGTCCAAGGGGACCTGTGCGAGAGTTCCAGTGCCCTGATAGAGGTCCAAGCTAAGCTGATCCAAACTCAGCTTCTCCTGGAGAAAGTTGCCTAGATATCGATGCAGAAGATATCTGCAAGCCCGCTTTTTAATCGACTCTGAAAATGGCCACGGCATCTTGACAAACTTTCTGTACCAACAAAATTAAACAGACCCTTGACTTCTGAGTTGCAGACGATGACGCAAAGAGAGTGACTTTGTTTATCGTGTATTAAAATAAGATGTCATCCCGTTGATGTATAGAAGTCAGTGAAAGAGTTATTCAAACATCTTCCATTCCTCAAGATTAGGGACACCTTAAAATATGTGCTGATAATTTGGTATATGTGTGACAGTTGGTCCGACTCCAGTTTGCTGCACCTAAGGTAGAAATTCACACAAAAAAAACATGAATGCATGAATCCTCATGTATTCAGGGACATTGTGCTAAATGTCACAGAGACAGCTGTAGCCAAACAACATATGGGCAAATGCAAGGGAAAGGAAGGTTCGAATGATACGAATTCCAAATATGAACCAATCGGGCTACAACGAAAAATAGAGAATAACTAGTGTCCTTATGATCAACAACCGGTGTCATCCAGATGACACGATAGTAATTACCTAGCAATCTGTGTTACATTGTCCAGAGTCCGCTACAGATGTCACAAAAAAGTGTTTGAAAGAAATGCATGGTTTGTTTGTCAGGAAGAAAGCTAAAAGCTAGCACGTCTAGCTTACCTATCCAGTCAGCAAATATTTAGGTCGATATGTCTCCAGCACTGTGCTAACGTTAACTGGCTGTTATTGCCTAGCAAGCTAACGACAAGGAGCTACCATGCTAACAAGCTGCTAACCTAAAACTTCCCGAGTTGTTCATCAACAATATTTGTCGGATGTGTTCAGTGAATATACCAATATATGAAATACCTCGTGACGGTATAACGCACAGTGAGTCATCATGGCCTTGGCTGGGTTATTGCTTCACTCCTCGCCTTCTGCTGGACTTGTTTACAAACACTTGACGGCTCCGCACCCGCGGAGGCTGCGCGCTGAGAGACTAGCCATGACGTCATCATAACATGGCGGCCATGGTTGGATGCTAGTCCAGCGGAGGCTGCGCGCTGAGAGACGGGCTCGTGTTATGACTTGCCATGATGTCATCACAACATGGCGGACATGAGTCGGTGCGTGACAACAACTCTACTCTAGAGCTCAGAGCTGGTATTAACTACATGTGCAAGGATGCAACAAGACACATAATTTATTGGAAATACAGCGTGCAGGATTAACTGTGCAGCTAAAACACTAGCAGCCGTTGCGTTACTTTGGACTGGGAACGGTGTCGCCACGACGATTCACCCAGTTAGCCAGTAGTGCGCTGTGACCGACGAGGTGAGGAGAAATGTGGGCAAGCAGAAAGTTATATACATCGTTTAGTATATGTATAATTACTCAAACATCATATAGGCTACTTGCGGCTTTTATTAAGGTCGTAGATAATGTTATTACAAAACAAGGCGTGGTCTGGTAAATTGAATGCATGACGTTTTATTCTTGCTTTTCGTTTGTTTGCTAAAGCTAGCTGTGCATTTATTTTCTTTGTACGCAATGAAAACGTGCCGTTGAGTTGACGTAGGACAGCTGAGGTTGGTTACATTACGATATCTAACGAAAAAATACGATTACGTCGTCGTCAAATGCTCATCAGGACATTTAATTAAATGAGTCCCGAGGGCTAGGCTAATGCTAAGCAGATTCAGTAAACGATGCTTCTGGTGAAAAAAAAATCATATTGGCTAGCCCTCTTGTTACATATGCACAAACTCGTTGACCTGTCAAAATGCATTGATTGCAACCGTTTTTTAGTTGATGTATTGAAGCGGCTACCATTATTGCTGTGATTGCTCTTTGACTTTAGGAGATGGAAGTTGACTTCCAGACAGAGGACTCATCCTCGTTTAAAGAAGGCATCGAGCTGGGAGACGTCAAGGACATGAGATCGGAGGCAGACGCAGTGGTCAGTGATGTACTCTTTGCCGTTAACGAAATGTATGTGTCACAAAGCCTTGACAGTGCATTGGACGTGGCATACATAAATGTGGAAACAAGAGAGGCCAATCGCTACTGCCTTGAACTCACAGAGGCCGGATTGAGGGTAAGAAACCCCACAACAAGACAATTGTTTTGGGACTAATCGCTATTGTATGCATGTTCAATCAAATCTACTTGTCTTATTAGGTGGTGGGCTATGCCTTTGATCAAGTGAATGAAGATTTAAGCACCCAGTACCACGAGACTGTTTACTCCCTTCTGGACACACTGAGTCCAGGATACAGAGAGGCCTTTGGGAATGCGCTGCTCCAGCGACTCGAGAGGCTACAACAAACTGGACATTAAGGAAACCAGACTCAGCAGTTCACTCAATGTATTCTGACCATAGCCCAGGATCTGCCCGCCTCCCCCAATATACCAAGGATTTCAATGTCGATTGTTCTACATTGACGGGGCTTTGCAGAGTTCACCACTTCTTAATTGCTGGTCTCACTGTTGTTTTACTTCCAGATGCTTCCTACTTCCTACGGGAACAAAAGGCTCAACATTTACCCCCACAGAGCTTGTCCTAATGAACCTGTATTCCTTAAACTGAGTTAGTATGGTTGGCATTTCATACAGCTTTTAATGAAGTTGGTACTGTTTACCAACTGAACATGCTTCCGTTAACCCCATTAGGATTGTTTGACCGTTTACTATACAATTTCTCACTTTTGAACCGGCAAGTATTATTGCTTTAATGAAGCTTGCCTTTAAAATTAGAACTGAAGCACATTGATCCAGCTCAACATGAGACTGCTAGAACCACATTGTTGGCCTAGAGGCATCTTGCGCATGATTATAATGAAATGCTCTTTTGAAACATCTTTGGCAAGCATTAGTATTTCTACCCTTTGCTTTCCTTAGTCAAATATAAACTTAAGTACCTGTTTCCAATTTGTTTGATTATTTCTTGAATTACTCATGCAAACTCTGGTCCAATTTAAATCACTTTATTAGAACTGCAGTTTATTAGAAAAGTTCAGAAAAGCTTATCACCAGCTCTCATTTTGATATGTAGTTGTATTACAAAAAGCTAGTTAGAGAGAATGTGCTCTGGATCCTGACTACACAGCAGTCAGAAGGTAAGAGGAAATGATACACCTAGTAAGGGAATAGGTGTCCAACTTAAGTTCACAGTACTGTGTTAAGAGAAACTTGATGGAAGAAGTTCTGAGAACTAGGAGGGAGCCATCATTCTTAAAACAAAATGGATATAAAATCTGAGCAGTTTGTAAATTATTTCCAAAGCAGACATGTTTTTTGTTCAATGTTGAACTCCCTTTTATAATTAAAAAATAAAGTGGAATGTTCTATTCAGCTGACAATCTGGACTGGGAACTCGATGCAGAACAGATCTTTGCCGGTGTCATCCCTTAGTTCCCACTCCACCACCAGCCTTATCTGCAATAAGTCATTGAACAGCGTTTTAGTCATTTTACAAAAGAGGAACAAAAATGCGACAAGGGAAACGATACAATGTCTGCAGCAGATGCTGACCACCAAATGTGCCTGCATAACTGACAGACAAAGGTCAAGACCACCACAAGTCAAGTATCACAAGAAGCATTAGGACATATAACAAATGCTGTTCCTTACAGAGGGATATTCTGTTTTAACAGGTAGGTCATTCACATAGTGGTAGTTTAGCTCCTTCTGAATGGGGCATGCAATTCCAGACTTGCAGCCGTCTTCAATTGGAATAGGAAAGGGGATGGGAACGCCAGCAATGACACCGTGAACAATGGCTTTGCTGGTCTGGCTTTCCACAGCTGTAAAATAAGAGTAGGGAAAGAAATGATCAGTTTGGTCACAATCATGTGGGGGCAGTTTACAGCTGAAAGACCTTTCCCTACTTACCACTGCTAAATGTCACATTGACGCCGTACGACTGTCCTTTACGTAGCTGGCAAGGCTGATTAGGGCAGGGTTTAATGTCCACCATGGAAACTTTTCCAACAGCTGATCCTGGAAAACAATATTCAGACAGCCCAGTTATAGCACGTGAACATGTTCACGTGAGGGATGCTGAGTCAAGTAAAACATTTTTTTAGAGAACTGCAATAGCTTGGGCGAGTCTCATAACGTGTCAACTGCTTTAATAGTCAATTCCAACCTCTTCATGTTCTTGGGCGACCAGGTACATTGTTACACACAAGTTCAACTGTTCAGTTAAATCTTATAATTAGAACCTACTTCGTCGCTTAACGTAGAGCATTTATGGATGCAAAGTAATTCAAGCTAAACTTCAATGACGATCAATATAGCTCTGAGAAAATGGCCAATGTCACAAAATCTTGTTTTTTTTTTACCCTTTAACTCGAAAAGTCCATATTGGAATCATTGCATCTACAATTAAACAACGTGGTTGGCTAACTGTGCCACGAGAGAAATAAATGTAATTGTAGTTTTATGCAAACCAGTTACTCAGCATGAAGGAAAAAAAAGAAAAAAAGATTTACTGAAATTAACTTACCACAGTCAATATATTTCACTGGCTCCGCACAGGTGAAGGCGATAAGGGACACCCACACGATACAGGCAGTTCGGAAATCCATTGTTCGGGTATGGTTCTAAAACAGAAAATCAATCACGTTACATGTACCAGTCATCAAGGCAAGAGAGGGACTGACTCAACTACATTAATCAGCCGACCATGAGTAACGTTAATCAAGGGAGTGTTTGTTCCCACTGCTGGTGTTACTGGTGGTGTTAAACGAACGAACTTAACTTTGTAACAAACAAGTTGCAATTTGACAAAACAATTTTACGACCGAGTACAATTTTTTTCCATTAACTAACTTACCTCGCAATGCTTCCGCTTTTGAGGGACAACAGTCGCTGGTAAGCGCCTCTTATTAGTCTTTATCACGCGACCCCTGTGACGCCTTCCTCTGTGCGGGTTGGTTGATTTTTTTACTCATTTCACGCGTTTGCAAATGGGCGGCGCGGCGGTTGTATTGGAGTGACGGTCCTTATAACGAATCGAGTGATTTGTATCTGACGTACGTTCGCCTAAGTAAGAATTTCTACCCAATACCTTGGTTTCTATCTGACTGACAACACGTAGAGCCAATCATGTACTCTGCTATCGTTTCACAAAGCCAACTTTGGCCTCAAGGGGCGGGACCAAGAACATTTGTTATGAAAGATGTCATTCGTTAGGGTTGCAATGATAAGCGCGTCAAAGGCAAGAGTACTGAACTTTGCGAGGTAATGTCGATGGAATAAACCAATACAACAATGTTTGGCATGATACATTACAATTATTATATACGATTACGTGGATCGATTGATGCTAGCTACAGCTCAGCCAACGTTAGCTAGTTGTTCCGGGGTCGTGACAACTAGTCTAGAAAGGACAACGCATATCATACGGTATACCTTCATTTCCAGCCCACGAATCGTAATTCTAAAACCTGGTTTTATTCCTGCAATGTTTTCTAGGGCTACAGCTCGTCTCAACGACGTCCATGTGAGTCAGTACATACTGAAATGTTGCCAACACCCCCGAGTTCCTCATGCGAATGTTGTTCAGCGCTTCAACAGCACCTCAGCACAGGAGAAACCGCAGCTGCCGACCGCAGCCGAAGAAAGAGTTAACCTCAGCGAGTCATGCGTAAAGGTGAGGACGTGCCCAAAGTAATAAGAGCACACTGGGATATGGTAACGTTAACGATTTATTTACTTTGAAGGTCAGGATTTACTCAACATGAAATGCACATACGTATTCTTCTGTTATGCCAATTTTCGGATAATTGAAACATCTAAATTGGTATTGAAGTATCAGAAATGATTGAGCATATTTCTGTTTCTTTAATCAAGCGGCTCAAGGAGATAATGGAGAAGGGAGAGTTCCTGAGAATTCACGTGGAAGGAGGGGGCTGCTCTGGATTTCAGTACAAGTTCTCTGTTGACCATAACAGGGATGAGGATGACAGGTAAAATATGTCAGATGACCAGATGCTTCTCTACATGGATGACGAACGGTCACAAACTATTTCCTCACCCCGTACCTTCTATTCACCACTGCGACATCGTCTCTCTCTAGTGTGTTTGAGCAGGATGGGGTGGGAGTCATCGTGGACCAAGAAAGTCTGGAGTTTGTTAAGGGATCAACGCTGGACTATACCAATGAGCTGATCCGAGCCGCTTTCCAAATGCAGAAGAATCCACAAGCCGACCACGGCTGCTCATGTGGTAGCTCCTTCTCTGTCAAATTATGAGACCAGAGAGCTAAATACAGTGTTCACAAAGCATATTACTCCTAACTTAGCCACATCCAACAGTACAAATCCCATAGTTATTTGTTACACTGGCCAAGGTAGAATATGTTGTTTATTGAAGTTAATATTGAGTGTGATATTTTACTATATAAAATGTATAGAAAAAAGTATGGATGCAATATATTTAAATACATATTATCTTTTTCCTCTTAAATACCATCTTTGACTCATTTGTTAATTGTTCCTGCTTATGCACACGTGTTTATGTATGTTACAGTATGTGCTTGTATATTTATGTATGTAGGAAAGTGTGCAGGTAGGAGTTAGACAGGCCTACTCTAGTATGTATTATAGATATTATAGTTATTATACTATGTATTATATGAATACTTTACAGGAGAAATGCTGGGCATTTATTTAACATTCATTTGGTATTTCTCCTTAGCATATACATGCATACTTATATATTTTCACCAAATTTTAAATATATTCTGCTCAATTAATATCAGTGGAAGTGTATATGTGTCCCTTTAAATTGGCATGTTGTAGCTCACTCTAAAGCTCAACATTGTGTTTATTTTTTTATTAAATTAGTGTTTAAGAAAACATCTCACAAAATATACAAAAACAATATCTACAAATGGTATTTACATTGGTGCAATGAAAAACAAGGTATGCAGAAAGAACTTGTTCATTAGTCATAATACAAAGGGCAAAATGTTTTGCACTTTTCATATTTCCTCTATGATAAAACATTCAATTTAAGCAATATATCTTTTACACATTTCACATCACCGGTTTCCACAATGACTCTCGAAAAAAGAGTCACACTTTAAAAACAAAAGCACAACAATAATAATACACCATAGCAGCACACTGAGAAGTGACCAAAGAGAAATGCAACAGTGTCATGGAAAAAAGTATCATTTGTAACTTCTTTGTTTTCGGAGGAGTTTGGTCAGACAGATTGTCTTTCAGTAGCCATGCACACCCACGGAACCACCAACAAATCCTCAAGAACAAGTACAAAACACAATGGAGGAGGGTTACTAGCACAAGCTACAGGACGGCTAAACACATAGTCACGCACGGGGGGGGGGTTGAGGTTGAACCATTATCAATAACACAGTCACATAAACAAACCACTGGGGGGGGGGGCACAGTGACCAGGTCAGGTGTACAGTGCATAGTATGCTTTGGCATGCTGACATCCCGAACATAACCGTGGATGCTACATTCAGGAGGAAGGCCACGAGTTTGAAATACTTAGTAAAAAAACAATTCACATCATGAAACCAAGTACATGGTCCACAAACGTCAAATGAATGATGACATTAGAAAAGTAATAACCGAATGCATCACCTCATGTCGATTTAAGGCTAAGTCAGTTGCTACATGTTTTCCGAAATGGCATTGTCAGTCACGCCGCTCTTACTATGAAAAATAGAAATCATAAAATACGTTTTAAAATACATTTGTTTTGTTTGTTGGAGAGAAATACTTTAGATTGCCCTCTAGCCATGGTGAGAACTGATGAGACTTGCACCTAGTGTATGCTTGCACTTTCTGTCTTCTGAGGCAGGAAGTCAGGTCGGGTCTTCTGTCATGTGATAGCTGCCACATCTGCTCTCCGTCAGTGCACGGAACCTTCAGGGTGAGCGTCTGTCCTTAGCCAATAGGGCGAGGGTCCAAGCATCACCTGGATACTCGTCAAGGGAGAACGCTCCTCTGTTGTTGTTGTTGTTGTTGTTGTGTTGTCCTCAGTGAGGGGCATGGACGCACCTCCAGACAAACAGGCTGGACATGGGGAGTATCAGAAGACAGGTTAATTTCACCCAGATTCATTTCAGTATTTCTCCCTTGTTGTATGTAATCACTATCATCACTAGGGGATGATGTCTGATGGATCATACCTCCGGTCATCTCCACCCGCACTGACAACGTAGCGATCTCCGTTTGTGAAACGTGCGTTGGTCAGATGAGCCGAGTGGCCCAAGTAGCGTTTGTGTTTAGCCTAACAAGGAAACAATATGACACAAACAACAGGAATTAGTAATACAGGATTTAATAATACTAATGAGTTCTCAATAATGTATAGTTCTAATAATGTAGCATATACTGTCAATAGTGTCTGTCTCAACTGTCAATAATGTTCACATTTATGTATTTATACTGCTGTCCTTTAATTTCCCGCCCTCGATTAATAAGTAGTAAGTAAATCAGTACTATCTTATCTCTTAACTGATGTTATCCTCAAGTCATCTCATTCATCAGATGCTGAAGGTTGAGTACATATTAGTTCCCTAACTACAGCACTATCAAAACAACAGTCCCAGAGATGTACTCACAAATTTCTCAGGACATGGAAAGTCGAACAGTTTGACCATCCCGAAGTCGTCGCCCGTGACGACGTTGAGTCCCGAGTGGGACACGCAGGCGCAGGTGACGTCGGCCTTGTCCGTGTTGCGGGACCAGATCCCTATGACCTCATCCCCCAGCACGCTGAGCAGAAGGACCAAAGTATTTACGTAAAGATGATGTAATCACATCTCTCCCAGGCCCATGACCCCAGCATCGTGCCGGCACCGTCACCCGGGCTGCTCACCTTGTCCAGGTGGCCCAGGTTATCCTGTCGACGTGGGTCTGCTCCGTGACCTGCTTCCCCGACGGCACCTCGTACACAAGCCTTTTATAAGCACCCGTGGAGACCTGTCGGCCATGGGGAGAATAACAGGTTGCAATAGTCAAACAGTAGCCTGACATCCCAAGACCAGTTGGCAAATGCGTATTGGTCTGGAACCCTTTCAGTTCATTTTCGAGTTTCGATTTTCAAGTGGCGTTCTCAACGTTCACCCAAATTCATCTGGACGCACTTGGATAGACATACAACCAATCAGAGCAACGACGTCGGTAAATAAAAATGTAACCATATTCTGGCGGAAGTGCGGCAAACACATCTTTCTTATCAACAAAAGCGTTGCTCTTCTTTAAGATAAAATATACCGTCGAGTTGGTTAAATACTGCCGCGATAGCGGACTGAACAGACCGTTCCACATTAGTAGCAGCCAACTTGGTTGTTTATGAAAATGCATCAACGGCGCTCCTCAGTACAGTCATCCAAACCCGCCACGTGCTAGATAAACAGTTGTGATTGGCCAGGTCTGCTGGAAATCTGTCTGAATGGGAGGGGTGCCAGATCATCTGCCAGAGCAAACCAAATAGGAGCTTGCATATCCGTGTGGTTCCCAGGCTGGTCAAACTGGGCTGCTGGTATGCAGTAAGTCTCCCCATGTTACAGTCTCATGTTGTGACATCGTGATGGGCACCAGCCCTGCACAGTGAAAGCGTATTTCTGCGGCGTGCACCTGGACATAGCGGCTGTCGGCGGAGAAGTCCATCTGCATGACGAAGCTCGGTATGTCCCTGCAGCAGTTGATGCGGTTGAGCTGCGGCCCAAGGGTCAGGTCGTAGAAATCCACCGCGCTCTCGGTGGAACCCACAGCCAAGTACCGGGAGTCTGGACTGAAACTACGGAGGAAACCAACATCATGGTATCAGATGAAAGAGGCTGTGTTCACCGAGGCTTCTCCTACTCATGATCGTCAGGGAGATGAACGTAGAGTACCGGATGTCCTGGATGGGGGAGCGACGGTCTCTCTTCTTGCCCCAGATTTTGAGCGAGGCCACCAGCAGGATGATGAACTCTCCGTTCTTCATGCCGATGGCCACCATGTCTCCCTCGGGGCTGTAGCTGACGGTGCGGGCCGGGTGTCCCAGGTTCACCTTGTTCAGCATCTTCTGTTTCCCCAAAGACAAAGGCAAACGTTTGCACAAAATGCCTGTTGTATGTATGTGTGTACCATCAAAAGTAACCCATACTGGTAACGCTTTACAATAAGGGTACATTGATTAACCATTCATTTACATTAGTTAATGCAGTATTAAGCATTAACTAACAACTAACGACCAGTAAATGAAGTGAACTAATGTTATAGTAACCATTCATTACCATCAGTTTATGCAGTAATAAGCATTATTATAAAGCTTTAGCATAGGGGTTAGGGTTAGTAGGTTAGGGTCAGGGCTGACCCTTACCCTAACCCTATTAAACAATGTAGAAATTAATACCTTTGTTACCATAAACATCCTTACTTAGTTAACATGAACACCATTAGTAAACATGACCACCTTTAATAAATGATTACTGGACCATAAGTAAACTGTTAATTAACTTAGCTAATGCTTATTACTGCATTAACTAATGTTAATGAATGGTTAATTAATCAACCCTTATTTGAAAGGGTATCCCGCGTATAAAACCATTCAATCTTTCAACATGTACCTTGTTTCATACGATGCAGATTAGATTGAATAAAAACATTTAATTCCAAAAAATGTTTTAAACGACCATTAAACGTAAGCCGAGGTACATGTGACGACATGACGACAACCTAGCATAAAACGACGCAACCTAGCATAAAACGACACGACCTAGCATAAAACGACGCGACCTAGCATAAAACGACGCGACCTAGCATAAAACGACACGACCTAGCATAAAACGACGCGACCTAGCATAAAACGACGCGACCTAGCATAAAACGAC
>JAOPJO010000124.1:8116899-8142865 GCA_027123675.1 Molva macrophthalma | reverse complement strand
GTGTGTGTGTGTGTGTGTGTGTGTGTGTGTGTGTGTGTGTGTGTGTGTGTGTGTGTGTGTGTGTGTGTGTGTTGTATTTTCGGGAAATCAGAGAAAGAGAGAGAGTGTGAATGAGAGAGAGAGAGAGAGAGAGAGAGAGAGAGAGTGAGTGAGAGTGAGCGAGAGAGAGAGAGCGACTCGATGGAAGGACATTTTTGACCAAAGCAAAATATATATTTGTATATGCTTACATGCTTTTTGTGGAGGCCTACACTAAAGCATCACAATGTCAACCCTGTTTCAACATATTCCCTATGTTGACCTTAAGTCTGTTTTGCTTGGGCTGAGATCTGTAAAGGACGAGGTCAAACACTGGACTATTAGACCTAGACCTGCTATGATGGAGGCTGAAGAAACCTGCTTTATGTTTTCACTTATCTCCAGAAATGACCTGTAACAGTAAAAGTGAATTAATATCAAATATTGCAAAATATTTTGCAATATGTGCTGTTAACAATCAGGACCGATAAAACAAGCTTTTTAACATTTTCTGGATGAATTGAAGTTCCATTTTATCGTCAATAGTGGGCGTTATTTCAGCTAAACTTGCTAATCGACTCTTCAAGCAACTCATGTAACGTGAGAGTGTTTCCGGGTCTGTGCATGGAAATAGAAACGATGGACTCCGTTGCTCTGGACGTTTTCTCTTCTGCTACTTTGTCTACAGCGTGTTCGTGATAAGAAAAGTTATTTAATTTCTGCCTCATTGTTGTGCTTACGTGTTGCTGTCGTATACGTATAAGCAAATAGGAGCGGTTGCTTGAAGGAATAGGACTTTACGCACACAATGTTATGTTTATTGAAAAAGATGAGCTCGAGTATTTTGCGTGCGACTTCCTCACTGCGGTGGCAACCCTGCCGCAAGATTTAAACTATACTATTAACGATTAACAAACATATTCTTTCAATTGTTTCTACTTTGTCTGCGTAATGCCTAATCACTCATCCTTTATTACAGATATGTAACGTAACAGAAGTGTTTATAGCTGTGTAACATACAAAAAAAACAGGTCTAGTCTCCTGTTCTCACCATATTAGTAGCCATCAAAATGTCACTCGACGAATATGAAAGGCATTATGCCTCGCTCAATTCAGACTTGGGCAGTGACTCGGTGGCCAGTGGGCGATCAGCGTCGGGCACATTTAGTGGTGAAGAAGAAAAGTTACATTACATTCCTATCCGAATTCTTGGGAGAGGGGCGTTTGGTGAAGCAACCCTGTACAGAAGGACAGAGGTAAGCTTCAATTCAATCAGGGTTTCGTTTATCCGATGAATTTCCTACTTATGGCTCATGCTAGACTAACTGTGTTTTAAAGTGTCTCCTAGTTCCCATACCCTTTCGAGAAATTCTTGCACCTTTTGCCCTGTGTTCACCTATGGTCTTCACACTGTTGAACATCGCAGGACAACTCCCTTGTCGTGTGGAAGGAGGTGGAGTTGAACTGTCTCTCGGAGAAAGAGCGCAGAGATGTGATGAACGAGATAAGCATCCTCTCTATCCTGCAGCACAACAACATCATTGCCTACTTTAATCACTTCATGGACAAAGACACCTTGTTCATTGAGTTAGAATATTGCAATGGTAAGACGGTGGTAACTCTGCAGATATCAGATGTGCTTTATTCATCTCTGATGGGAAATAGGATGGGATTCGTTGGAATTAGTGTGGAATGAGTCATGCCTCCAAACAGTTCCTGGTTATTTGTTTACAGGGGGAAATTTGTACGATAAAATCAACCAACAGAAGGGGGAGCTTTTCACAGAGGAGGTATGCAACAATGCAGAACACTGCAGGTATATATAGCGTATCGTTAATTTATCACATATAATAATAATACAATTTTTTTCGCTCAGATGGTGATTTGGTTCCTGTACCAAATTGCCTCAGCTGTAGCCCACATTCACAAGGCTGGAATCCTACATAGGTAAAGGGTCCCACTAGCTTCACTTTTCACTATTGTTATACTGTTAAATATGATCCTCCTCGCCAACAGTGTGTCCTTTTCCAATTTCCTTGCAGAGATATCAAAACGTTAAACATTTTCCTGACCAAGACCACCCTAATCAAACTGGGGGATTATGGTCTTGCAAAGAAGCTAGACTCCCAGTTTGCAATGGCTGAGACTGTAAGTGAACCATTTATTAACTGATTACGGATGATCCCATTTGGTTTGCTTGCATATCAGTCAAAGAGTTTTAATGGTATTGTCCGTTGTTGTACATGCAGTGTGTGGGCACACCATATTACATGTCTCCGGAACTGTGCCAAGGAGTCAAGTACGACTTTAAATCAGACATTTGGGCCATGGGGTGTGTCATCTTCGAAGTGTTAACACTGACCAGAACCTTTGACGCCACGGTAAGTCTGCTTGTTTGTTTAGCAAAAGTGTTAAATAATCCATCCTATATATGTCCACTGTGACTTTATTCAAATTGGAGCCAACATGTTGTTTTCTGTTTTTGCTGTGAATTCAGAACCCTTTGAACTTGTGTGTGAAAATAGTCCAGGGCAACTGGACTATGGACGTGGACGACAAGGTGTATTCTCCTGAGCTGATCAGGCTGGTGTATGAATGTCTGGACCAGGTGAGAGGAAGGTCAAGAGGTCATTCATAGTGAGCCGGTGATGGGCACAAACACCTCATGATCCACTGTGTGATCTTTTGTGATCTTGTTGCTCTCCAGGATCCTGTGAAGAGACCCTCGGCCGACCAGATCCTAGACCAGCCAATCGTCTCCTGTTCCAGACAGTAAGTCCGTGGAAAAGCTAAAGCTAATGTTTTAGCTTTTAAAACAGCTTTAAACCAAATTTGAGCTAAAACATAATCATTTTTTAAGCCAATAGTGTTGCTGATGTATGTTCTGTGTGCAATAGAAACGAGAAAGTCTTGCTTAAATTCACTGCATGCCTCATATCCTCTCAGGGAGCTGGAAGAACGAGTGGCCTTGCTCAACTCAGCGATGAAGAAGCCAAAGTGAGTACGGCAGCGTTGACGTTCCTCTCTCAGCACCACCTAAGACGATAACGTCACGGTGTCACGTTCTAACGGTGTGACGATGCCTCAGGCTCAGCAACGTGACGGAGAGCCCTGTCGCCGTGGTGACCACGCGCTACAGGGAGGTGTACTTCTGGGGCGGGGGGAAGTTCACTCCCCAGAAGCTGGACACCTTCAAGGGGGGCAACAGTGCTCAGCAGGTGTGCGCCGGGGAGAACCACTTCGCCGTGGTAACGGTGGAGAAGGAGCTGTACACCTGGGCGGTGAGTGTTGTTGCTGAACCACACACACACACACACACACACACGTTACACACACGCATGTCTCACACACACACACACGCACACACACACACACACACGTTACACACACGCATGTCTCACACACACACACACACACATACACATATACACACACACACACATACACACACACACATACACACACATGTCACACACACACACACGTCACACACACACATATACACACACGTGACACACACACACGTCACACACACACATACACACACACGTGACACACACATACGTCACACACACACACACGTCATACACACGTCTCACACACATCACACACACGTCATACACACCTCACACGTGTCACACACACACACACGCACACGCACACACACACCAGTACGTCTCGCACACTCACACACGCTACCCGCCTGTGTTCCCATCATTGGCCCTGCTGTTGTGTGAACGAGCCACGCCCCCGACCCTCCCCTTTCAGAATGTCCAAGGGGGAGGCAAGATGCTGGGCCAGCTGGGCCACGGGGACCAGTCGTCCTACCGCCAGCCCAAGAAGGTGGACTGTCTCCAGGGCAAAGCCATCCGGCACGTGGCCTGCGGGGCCGACTTCACCGCCTGTGTGACGGGTGCGTTGGCGGGGCGGTTGATGTGAAATGCGATTGCTCACGGTGAGGTCCCCTCCCTTGTGATTGCCGACCGCTGCTGAACCCGCCCCCTTCTCTCCCCAGACGAGGACCAGATGTACATGTTCGGCTCGGACTACTACGGCTGCCTGGGCGTGGAGAACGAGCTGGGCCCCCAGGTGCTGGAGCCCGTGCTGCTGGAGTTCTTTGAGGAGCGGCCCGTACGCCAGGTGTCCTGCGGGGACAACCACGTGGTCGTGCTGACCCAGCGGGGGGACATCTACTCCTGGGGATGCGGGGAGCACGGTAAGGCCTCCGGGTCTTCCTTCTCCGTGTGCGGGACGGGGCGAGAAGTCGCAGCTCGCAAGCGTATGGATTCATTAGAATATCCGCATGTGTGATTATAGGAATATCCACAACAGGGTGTAACGTTTCCAGTGATACCACCGTCATGCACGTGGTCAGCACCGGCACTGAGCTATAATCTGGTGTTTGTAGACATTCCCAACACGGGGGCGGTAGTTAAAGGTGCAGTATGTTACATTGACACCGTGGGTTTAAAATGAGGACTGCAATGCAAATTCACAATATTGAAGAAGGCTGCCTCCGCCGGCCCTTCCCTCCCCAGGCTGAAGCACACACGGGTTGCCAGGTTGAGCACACTGAACGAACACGGGCGCATGGCGGGCCAGGCGCAACATTATATTCAGAGACGAGCAAAATGTTTCTATTTCGAAAATGACAAGCAAAGACAAGTTCTGAAATGTAGGGTGATTAGCTCATGTATACGTTTGCAATTCACTTTTTGTTGGCCAATTATAAACCAGCTCAGCAGGCATGCACCTTGAAATCCTTCTGGGCTCTAAGTCGTCTGCGTTCTTGAAATGAAACTCAAATACTGACCCGTGTCTGAGCACGGCTCTGGTCGTGGTTTGAAAGAGGACGAGGCGTTCTTTGGAATGGAAAACGAAGGAAAGCATACTGGCTATAGCGTTGGTGTTGGAGAAGCCCGTTTTTCAAGTTAGAATGTTTCTTCAATCTCTGGTCACATATCATGGTCATTTTATGATTTAGTGCACTGTTGAACACTAAATGTGTTACAAATTGTAAATTTTACTGTTGAGGACAGTATGAGGGGTTTTTAACAACATGAAATGGAAAGGAGCTTTTCCTCTAAAACCACGTCATCCTTTTGAGGTAGTGAGTCTATTGTCTGTGTGTGTGCATAATGTTCAAACCATGATTTATATTGATATGAGCAGCAAGCAGTCCCCTTAAGTACTATCAATTGCTCTGGTGAATCAAGTACTCTGGTAAATCAAGTCCTGGAGGAGTAATACACATCCCTCTGTCTGTAATAGATAGCTGACCGATCGAAGCTTTGTTTTTGCTGTTCTAATGCTAGCCAGTAGAGGGAGACAATCCCTCATGTTTACATACACTTTACCAGCAGCTGGTCTGTTGATCTCTGTTTGCAGGACGCCTGGGCTTAGACTGTGAGGATGACTTTTCTTCTCCTATGCAAGTAAGATTAAAGTTTGTTTTTTAAAGTTTGACCATTTAATGTACTTAGCAACACCTCCTACCTGTTAGAATAGTCATAAACCTCATAAACCATCCCATTTAGATTGATTTGATAATTACTTTTTTCATCCCCAAAGGAAAATTGTGTTTGTTAGAGCAGTTCTAAATGTTCAAACTATATTCAAAAATAAAAAGTACCCATGTCTAATTCTTCTAGGTGGAGATGCCAAAAGGAGCCATCATGTGTTCTGTGTCATGCGGCAGCGACGGGACCTTCTTCCTGACCGAGGCTGGGAAGGTGCTGGCCTGTGGGAACAATGAGTTCAACAAGCTGGGTCTGAACCAGGGCATCTCCGGCCTCAAGAACCACCGCGGAGAGGTCTTTCCCTCAAAAGATACCCTGCCATGTGGCAGTCTCTGCAGCTCAAACCACAGGTTGTGACGACCACAACCGCAGCGCTGCTCAGTGGCACTTCAGCTTTTCTCTTCCTCTGTCTCCACCAGGGCTGCCAGAGCATCCCATACACCACCACGCTTACCCTGGTGAAGCAGCTGTCCCGCTTCAAGATCCAGGTCATATCTCAGGGGAAGACCCACACGGCGGCCATCGACGGTACTAAAACAATTAAAACAAAAGCAAGCGTGACATCTGCAATATTTGAGAACTTACAAAATGCTGCAGTGCTGTAAAGCTCTAACATGCGTATGTTGCAAATGTCCAGAAAGGGGTCGTCTGATTACGTTTGGCTGCAACAAGTATGGCCAGCTGGGCGTGAAGGACTTCAAGAAGCACCAGGGGGTCCAGGTCTTGGTGGGACCCTTCGGGGGGAACCCCCTGACCAAAGTGTCCTGTGGTGACGGATTCACCATCGCTGCCACCGACGGTGAGATTAATAACTCTACTATTGGTTACAATGAGGAAATCAATACAAAGGCTTAGGTTTGGGCTTTGCCAAGTCAGTGCTTTTGGTTCGTCGGTTGTACTTTGTACGTTGTGGTTACCTCTGCTTTGCGTCCCACCTTGCAGACAATCAGATCTTCGCGTGGGGCAACGCAGGGAACGGGCGCCTGGGCATGCCGGCGGACAAGGGCTTTGGCTCTGAGGTGTGCCCCGCCCTGCCCAGGCCCATCTTCGGCTCCCTGCACCATGTGCCAGACCTCTCGTGCCGCGCCTGGCACACCATCCTCATCAGGGGTCGGTGTTCAGCCCTCACGCACTTTAGATGGTCCACCGCACGGTCGTACGTACACCAGCTAGATACGGATGACGTGGGGCGAGCGTTGCTTCATTGTTTTCTTTTCTCTCTTCCCGTCTCGCAGAACGAGTGCTCAACTCAAAGACCATACGCTCCAACAGCAGCGGGCTCTCGTTCGGTAACACTGGGCCCGCTTTGTGTTTGTTTGTGCGTTCACTTTGTGTGACTCATCACTTTATGGGCCTGGTCTGATGTGTGTGTGTGTGTGTGTGTTCGTCCCCATGGTAACGCATAGCCCCCAGTCCGACGGCGTCGTCCTCCACGCTGGACCTGGATCTGCAGGCGGGGTCGGAGACGTGCGTCCGGGACCGCGGTCTGGGAGGCACGCTGGAGGCCAACGCGGACGAGTGCGTCACGGGGACCTCGGTGATGTCAGCGCAGAGCCAGACCGGGGACAGCTCCTGCCCCCCCTGGCTCCTAAAGGTGCCCCCCCCGCCCTTCATCCAGCTCATGTCAATTGATGAGGAGGAGGAGGAGGAGGACATGGTAGTGACCTTTTCCCTCTTGTGGTCCCCAGGAGCTTCAGGATGCGGAGTTCATCCCCATGCCGGATCTCTCCCTGGGCCTGGCGTCCGACTGCCCCTCGTCCTACTCGGAGAGCGTGACTCTGCCCTACGAGCAGCTGCAGGAGCTGACGGCGGCCACGGCTGCCGTCACCACCGCCGAGAAAGGCCTCTCGGTAAGACCCGGCCTGGAGGCTGCGGGAGGGGGCGCTGCTCCGTGGCCTGGAGAGGCTTTTACGGTTCTCCGTCGGGTGATGTGTCAATCTGAGATATGTAGTGTGGGAAATTATGTTCACGCAATATAGTATTATAACATCGGCCGTATATACCATGTTTTAGCTGTTTGAAGTTCAACCGGTGTCTGTACTAAACTGATCGCAGACCGAATATATGCAATGAATATATTAATAACATAATAATAATGATAATTAAACTTGCATGATAAATGTGGTGTAGTTAAGCTAAATCTGCTTCTCTGGTGCCTCCCACAGACCAAACGCGTGGGCTGCGATAATTTCAATGGGCTGGAGGATGCTGCAGACTGTAAGAGAGCAGATTCTGTACCGTACTGTGAAACAAGAGGTGATATTGCCCAGGTCTGTATCCCCAAACGCTCTCACACCATGTGTGTGCATTGTGCACAAATGAGTATTTGTCCCTTTGCTAGACCCAGCCTGGACCTTTTTGCTCACGTGTGATTTTGGTTATTCTAGTTGCGGGAGACGGTTGCTCGCCAGGAGCTCAAAATCCAGACCCTTGAGAAACAGGTACACCATGTTGTTGTTTTTGTCCCCCTCGGGAAATCCACCCACATGTTGTTGACCTTTGACCCTGGCTAATCAGAGAGCATCTCCTGTGTCCCGGCGGCTGATAGGTCAGCGACCAGCGCAAGGAGAACGAGAAGCTCTGGGCGGCCATCGACCGGCTGACATCACGGGACGCAGCAGCAGAAGTAACCAAAAGTAACGGGACGCCTCCGTGATCACATGATCCGAAACCTCCGGAGGCTGAGGAACTAGCGCTCAGGAGACTCTTCATCTCCCGTCGGACCTGAGAACACGAGTGACGTGTGGGTAATCAATGAGGCTCTAGTTGACTTTGCTGACACTTAAACCAAAGTGGACTTAGTGTCACACATTATAGGATGCATATGCTTTATATGCTAACTGCATTTTATTTACCTTAATGCCTTAGACACACCCTTCTTGACACACCCTAGCGTGCACGCTTCACGTCATCTGAGTGGGTTGTGGTGGTGTATCGGAAGCCTTTTCACAGACGGTTGTATTGTTGGCTGGACTCAACACACTGTAGGACCTCTGACCTGGGCCAGGGCGTGGCACGCTGGGGTCATGGTGTTCACGTGAACTTTAAGGCTACATCAGATAACTAGGGCACCTGAGTCTTCCCTCGGGAAATGAACGAAACTGTTCTGTTTTAAAGGACGGGGTTGGCTTAATGCGATGTCAACATTCGCAATGAAATGCCCTTTAGCGACACGATTATGGTTTATCATGTTTGTTATTACTGTCTGTTGGCTAACAGCAGATATATTACTATCACAGAGCCGTTTTGTTTCTTCCCAGTGTTTATTGCAATAAGAAAGAAAAAGAATCCCAGAAGTCTTTCTTCTGGATTTTCTACGAAATTGATAAATAAGGTCTGTTTATGATTTGTTGGTCTAATTAACCTTGTTCAAATGCAGCACTGATGCCCAATTGAAAGGCTTCGTAGTATATTCCCTTACAAAATGTTTTTCCATAATCTAAATGTCTGCTTCTATAGCATAGGGCTTTATGTATCAGATATAATACCCAATGTTTCTCATTGCAATAGTGGGTGTTTTATCCGGAGGTCTGTTTTAGTTAGTCTCATATCATGTTGACCATTTTATCTGGGCTTGGCAAGGTCAATTTAATTACTAAGAACAATGAGAGGTTAATGTTTTAGTACAGTCATCCTGCAGCTTTAGTTCCAAATGATGGGGTGACAGCATATATTTATTTGAACTTCTATGGGATATGTCTGAGAAAGCCAAGATGACTCATTGTCATTAAATAATCATTTTCAGTGTGCGTGCCAGGGGTACCTTTTGCATATTCAAAAGATTTAACGAATGGCTTAAACCCACATAATGTTCTAATTTATTTAAGTCTTTGCTCTTTTGGCATATCTCAATTTGAATTATTCAAACTCAATTTGCAGACAAATGAAACGTAACTTTTAAATAACTGTTTTTTACTTTAGTTGTTCAGTAGACTTCTAATGTATTACGCATTTTGACTTTTTAGCATCATTTGTTGCTCAAGTGCTCAAATACTTCTGTGTGGTTTTTGGTTTGCTATGGAATGGTTTCTTGTTCATTTCGAGTGAAAATGTGTCCTCAACAAGCAATCCCAGAAGTTGCTAAATCAAACGGAACATAAGCTTAAAGTGCCTTTAATCGCTCACCGATAGGTGGTGCAATTATGATTAGCATATAATTCATATTTTCCTTTTTTATAAATAAAAAACGTAATGTTTTCATCCTGAAAGAAACCCATTTTGTGTTCCCTTTAAATAACGTTGTTGTGCTGTTACGGTGGACTGTTCGCTTCGTCCACAATCACACTTGTGTCATGCTTGTGAAAACAAATAAAAAACATGGATATATTTTGTAACATGTCATTCTGTTTGTTTATTTATGGGCGGGCGGGGGCGGCTTCGGATGTTCTCGCACTTCGGTATGTGCCGCTCGGCTGCCCTGGGCGCAAAGCGGCGCGAGCAGTGAGGGCATGTGACCTGCTCCGGACCGCCCAGGTGCATGTTCCTGTTGGCCCTCTGCTTCTGGCCACCGGTACTCATCTTCACCTGGAAACGGAACAAACAGACACACTCAAAATTTAGCTTGAGACCGTGTGGATGGCTTCAGACTGCAGATATCAAACATCAATAACTCGTCATAGGAGATCCCTACCTCAGAAGAGACACTCATGCTTCTGTGTCGCCTGAGCTTCTCCATATCTGTCCCTTGGATCCTGTGTTTGGAAGAGTCGTACATTGTGCGTTGGGACTGGTGAAGCCTTTCACAGATGGACAAGTGTTTTTCCAGTCTTGCGGGTGCAAATCTTCTGTCACAGTATTTGCAGGAAAGCAGCTGGAGGTCGGCGTCTGCCTTCTCCTCTGGGATTGGATCGTCCACTTGTGGCCTACTGGACCGCTGGAGATGGGGCCTTCCTTTACCGCCGTGACGCTCTGCCGACCGCCCGTGCGCAGGCCGCTTCTGGCCCATCGGCTCCTCTCCACTAGAGCCGTGTCTCCCCATGGAGTCCCTCTCCCGCCCCTGCTGTTCTTCCTCTTCTTCGTTTGCTCTAGCCTGACTCCACTGGGACTCTCCTCTCATTTTGGCTGATGAGTGAATGCTCCTTTTACTTCTTTCTTTATCACTGTTCAATTCCATCACTTCCATGCCCTCTTTGGCCCTCCGGTTGAGATGTCCACTTGCTCCTGTTCCGTAATCCCTGGGCTGCTCCCCTCTCCCTGCTCTCCTGGGCAGAACCTTCTCAACCCTTTTTCCCTCCTGTGTGTTCCACCTGTCCCTCTTTCCTTCCTGTGGATTGCCAACACTCCCTTCTGTCCTCGTGTCCACATCTCTTCTCCTGCGTGGTTCCCTACCCCATCTCTCATAAGATTCCTTGTCCTGTATGATCATCTTCCTCATAATCTGCGCTGTTGTCAATAGCTTCTCTTGAATGAGTAGCTCTTTGTTGTGAATCGCTTGGGCCAGGCGTCGTTGTTCGTCGGGTAGCCTGTCCGGATTTCCTCTCGAATGTCGGGATCTGTGAACGTCTGTGGCTCCGTTAATGACATGCTTGCGGCCCTCTGTGTGACCTGGTCTGGGGTTGGGAGCTCTCCTGTGGTAAACAGGCTTCAGTGGAATACCGTCAGGTACATCTTCATCCTCAGAGTTAAAGCTGCCTGGATTTTTCTTTGCAGAATTACACTTTGTACGACAGGTGTACCCTGGCTGCTGAGACTTCTCCGGTGTGTGTAGTTGATGCCTCTTTTCTTCGCCAACCTTTTCTTTTCGTCTGCTGTCAAACATCTTTGGTTTGAAGATATTTGAAGGATCCATGTTGCTACTTGAACTTGAACCATCAGCAGCACTGCCTGGTGCTGACCTACATGTTTAATTGACATGATCAGATGAAGAAAAACAATTGACGAATGCAAATAAACACAGACATGCAGGGTTTTTACAGATCACGGGATTTAGATATCACCTGACACAGGATTCTGCTGACGTTCAGCTGCAGATTATTGTGGCACCTGATTATATATTACATTTTATATCGTATCTTTCTGCAATTCGACTATTCAGGGTTAACCCTAGTTTGTGTCTGAGTGTTAAAGTGATAACTTGCAAGAACTGCAGTTACCGTTAAGTTTGGAGAATTTGTTATGTTTGGAAACCTGTTGTTATCCGTTGCCTAGAAACGTGATATTTAAACGCGCCCTGTGATTGGTCTATATCTGAAAGTCATGTTTCACGTTTCCGCTTCCGGTAAAGTCAGCTCGTTGTTATTTTGTACACCTGACAGTCTGGTGAGCCCCAACATTTTCAGGTTCTCTTAAAATACATTTGGTAAGATGAATCGTCGTTGTTGTTTTCATTCGTGTTACTCTCAGATTTATTTTGTATTAAGTTATTTTACTGAATGACTCCCTGCACATGTTTATGTAGGCAGTGTTGCATGTGGCTAGCATCACAACACATGCACAACTCACTGAACACAGCATGTTTTTCAATGCGTTTAAACAGAATTCACCTGATTCATGTGGGAAACCAATAGCATGTTAGTCGTTTGAATCATTGTAATATATCGTGATACATAGCTCTCTGAAACAGGGATCACTGATCCTCCTGTGATCTCTGGTGATGATCACAGGAGGATCAAATCAGGGCACAAACAATTGTACAGGACACAAATGTTCTGTACTGACAATGAAACATTTATGATTATAATATAATAAAGGTGTTTGCGTTTCAGTAGCCCAGAACGGACAAACGGCTCTAGAGAGACGTTTTGGGCTAAGAGTTGTAGGAAGGAGTGGGGCATGTTATCCCCATGGCTACAACCCATGTGTGATTATTTTTTTAGTACCGTCGTTATGTAGGAGCATGACGTTCAATGTAAAATTACCTTTACTTACTATAGTTTTACATTTACAGACTAAATAATGAAATACATTCATAAATCTATCAAAGAACCTCATCACTTGACACTTGGTTACTCTTTGCTGTCGTAGACGATTACATCATTTTGGGAGTTCTTCTTGCACCCTACACAACACAGGCCAGTACAGGCCACCATAGTGGTTGGAAAGGGAGGGGTGAGGGGGGGGATTCAGTTGATTGCAATCTGCAACCTCAGCGCTATTGGCCACCTCAGTTGAACACACAGACCTTTTAAAAGGTAAATTAAACCAAACATGCTTGACTAATACTTATTTTACTACTTTATTTTGCATAAATGGATGATTTGTACCACAACTAAACCTGTCATTTTATTTTACAACATTGCTTTCCTGGTTTAGGCACACCATGTCGTGTGAAGACCTGCTTTCTGTGGATTATGAAGTGTTTGGTAGAGTGCAAGGTGTATTTTTTCGAAAGTACACTCAGGTAAGTACTGTACCATACCAAGTTACTGTTGCTGTAAGAAACTACATGCACAACATTCACATGTGCTGACATTGTCATTTCCCCCCATATAAAAAATGTCAACATAGTTTCCTTAATCTAGCAATAACACTATTCAGTCTTCAATTTGATGGCTTTCTGGATTTCCTGTACAATATCAATCTTTTCCCATTTTCAGGCAGAAGGGAAAAGGCTTGGCTTGGTTGGCTGGATCAGAAACACGGAGGCGGGGACTGTTGAGGGACAGCTCCAAGGGCCCAGTAGCAAGGTGACCGAGATGCAAAACTGGCTGCGGACCACTGGCAGTCCACAGTCGAAGATAACCAAAGCAGAGTTCAAGAATGAGAAGATTATTAAATGTCTAGAGCATTCAACCTTTAAAGTAGTGCGCTCGTAGGCCCGTAGACATGTGAAAATAGTTTTATTTATTTATATATTTAAATGAATGGATTGCATCATATGCGTTGCATCCAAAATGTTTATTTATTTAGTTAGAATAGGTCCAGCTTGCCTATTGTACATTTAGAAATGTAAAGTTTTTCAAAACTCCAAATGGCTGCTATTTGGGGAAAATTATTGAATTGCAAAAAGATAATGTAATTTAAGGCCCTCATTTGATAGCAATGCTTCCCCTAATTGTATTACCTTTTAATGGGTGCATGACCAGAACATTATATTTTCCTTTGAATACCTGTTGTTCATCTTTCTCCCCTAAAATGTACATCTCTTTTCGAAGAGAATTATTTGACTCCTTAAAGTTCCCCAATCATTCAAATAAAAAAAATGGCAACAACATGCGACATTTGTTGGCTGTTTGTACCTTAAGGTTAACAACATTTTACCCCGAATCTTGTAAAAAGGCACACCACCAGAGCACCCAAAGGAATGAGGACCTTGACGGTCATTCATGCCACTAGAGGGCAGGCTAGTCTGTGAAGGTTAAACGGAAAAGGCTTTGTCGTTGACTGTAAACAAGCCAGTTGGGTTGACGGGTGGATTTAAAACTGAAGGCGTACTATGTATTTTAAGTTCCAATGGTGGCCTTCTGTTTAACGTATAAAACATGCGTCTGGTCATATCTTCGTTGTCGAGCAGTAGTCAGGCAACTGTCGAACCTCACAAGTTAACGGATCTAACAAGGTCCGTCTACAACATTAACCTGGGCGGGGGCTAGTAGTAGCGGGTAACGTTAGTGTTTTACCGTAGTCTGTATTAACCATACGGGAAGCAATGATAAAGTGTTTGTCAACTGATGTCCAGAGCAAAATTCGCTCTGGAATCGCAATATCCTCGCTTCAGCAAGGCATTGAAGAGCTTCTTCTCAACAGCATCGACGCAGGGGCGACATGTGTGGGTGTGCGGATGGACATGAAGGCATTCAAAGTTCAGGTGGTTGACAATGGGTATGGGATGGACGTGGATAATCTGGAGCGTGTTGGAAACAGGTACTGTACTAGTAAATGCAGTTCTGTGGAGGACTTGGAGAATCTTACGTTTTATGGATTTCGTGGGGAGGCCCTTGCAAGTATAGTTTCTCTAGCGACACTGGTAGAAATATCATCAAGAACAAGGCTATCTGTCAAAACACACGTTAAGGTCTTCAAGGATGGGAAGGGGTTGGATGTCTTTGAAGCGGAGTCTTCCCGGCCCTCGGCCGGGACAACATTTACCATTTGTAACTTTTTCCACAACATGCCAGTCAGGAGGAATAGAATTGACCCCGTCCTTGAAGCGGAGCGCATCAGACAGCGAGTTGAGGCCATCTCTCTGGTGCACCCGTCTGTGTCTTTTACTTTGAAAAATGATGTAACAGGAGCCATGCTGGCACAGCTCTCCAAAGCCAGAAACACATACCACCGATTTGTCCAGATATATGGCTTAGGGCGAGGGCAGCATCTGCGAGAAATTAGTCACAGTCAGGCACAATTTAAAATAAGCGGTCACATAGGTATAGAGGGTCACTACAACAAAAGCTTACAGTTCTTGTATGTAAATGAAAGACTACTTTTGAAAACACGCCTTCACAAGTTGCTCAATTTCCTCCTACGAAAGCTTAACAGTTCAGTTCAGAAAAATGATAGCCCAGACGGTCAGTCTATAATCAGGAGCCCAAAGCACAAAAGAGGCCAAGAACTACATGCAATATATATCATAAATATTAAATGCTGCTACTCAGAATATGACATTTGTCTTGACCCAGCCAAAACCCTCATAGAGTTTAAAGACTGGGATGGAATTTTGATCTGTATAGAACAGACTGTTAAAGCATTTCTGAGTAGAGAGAATCTGGTGGCTGACCCCTCGCAAGAAGACTTAGACTACGCTTCTCAAAACCTGCTGTGTGCAACCGAGCAACCAGTTAAATTAAGTTGCCACGGTACCCAATTAACAACCGCAGAGGCCTCACTTAACCATACGGTTGGCAGTACACTTTCATCCGGGCCGGTTCATCGTAAGATTGTGGTAGACGGTGTGCTTGAAGAAAGTGTTGGCCAGACATGTGTTCAGGACGAGATCTCAAGTAAAGCAGGCAGGGCGGAACCACTTGAGGGGGAAGCTGGTACAACAGCGATGGAGACAAAACAAAACGAATGGCCGGCAAGTGTAGAATCAAGGGCTGGAGCAGGGGCTCATGGGCTCGGATGCATGAGTAGAGTGGATCAGCTAGACAATGATCCAATGGAAGACAATGGGGAGGGAGATGTTTGGCACACTGCCAAAAGTGGCAATTTTACAGCATGGCCAGACATAACACAAGAAACATCTGTGCATCGAATTGTACCTCATCAACAGAGCTCAAATAGACATGGAGAATCTGTAGAAGGGTTCAGAAAGATCAGTCTAGCAGATGCATACATTCATGAAAGTCTGCAGGCTAAGAGCCACGCTGATAGGCCAACGTTTTGCCAGCCAGTTTCAACAAAAACATGTAAACAGAACACAGGCTTGATTAAACACAAATTGTCAGCAGTAGACTACGTCCAGTCAAGTCAGAAAGTATACTTGGACGATGGTTATAACATCCCTTCAAAGGTTCCCAAGCTTACATGTTGTAAGAAGTTATCATTATCCAAGGAATCTGCATCTCTGGACCGGTTTCGAAGCACATATGGCAAGCCAATAGGAGAGAAAATGCTGTCTTTTACAGCCTTCAGTTGCAACAAGCAACTCCATTCCCGATTGCCTCAGACTGGTGACATTTCTGTCCCTGGCAAGGACTTCCCTATTGCTCAAAACGAGACTCAAAATACAGATATCCCGGAGCCCATAGTAATCCAGAGCGACTGTCATAGCCAAGCTACGTTCTCTACGTTCACCAAGATAAAGCCCATTTCGGAAAAGAATGGAAGTGGTGGAGTTTCTCTGGCAACGAAACTTAGTCATCTGAAACAACAGAAAGTGGTTAACCCGCAAAGCCAAAACACACGTCAGTCTGAAACTATAGATAATGGGGCAGACGCTGTCCAAGACAGCAATAACAACAACTGTTCCCCCGACCGGACCTGTGGCGGACCTACAGCACAGAACCCAGTGTCTGCCCTACATGGCAGTTCAGGTCCTGAATCAATGACCGGGCAAGAGGTCTCAATGTCCGGAGACTGGCTCGATCACTTTGACGACACACTGGGCAAGACGGTGTACGTCAACAAGGTGACCGGACTGAGCCGGTACGAGGTCCCAGCCATGGGAGACGCCCAGGTCTGCTGTACGTCGGATGTCACCAGCATGGCAGTGAACGTTGTCACTGAAACAGGTCAGTCAGTACAGGTCTTCACCTCGGTTTAGGTTATGATGCCTTGAAAATAATAGTGAGATTTCCCGTGAACAGCGGTTGGGAATCTCTTGCTGTGATATGGAAGCTGGAAGTGTTTGATATATTAGGCCTATATAGTGAATATTTCCAGGCATAGAGTTAGCATTAGTTTTAATGCTTGTATTCATGTTCGATTTCTTGCCTGATCTCCTCCCTTAAACATAGGGTTCGAATATAGATGTTACCCATTTCACATGGAGCAAGTCTTGCCCTTCCTTCCCAGAGACAAAAGAGTAGTCAGTTCAGGGGCTGACAATGGAGGTACCATCTCTAATTAAAACCTTAGTGGATCAACGGGTTCAACACAAACAATCCAACCATTGTGTTTTCTCTATGTATGATGTTCTTCATATCTGTTTCTACAGGGGATAAGCTGGAGAACTCTCTTTCCTCCATGTACTCTAAATGGAAGAACCCTGTGTTTGACAGGCCTCCAGTGGTAAGATCAAAGTTTGTTTTGCTTATGTGATAAGCTGAACACCTCACTAACTAATATGTTCTGGACCATTAAAATACAATGAGGTCCTCACCAGAACACTGCTGTACTAATCCTACACCTAACCCTTGTGCAACTGCAAAGTTAGATGGTGCCTATCCAGCCAGCCTCTTCACCTGAGGGCTCTAGGTGAGGGTACTGTGCAGATTCTAAAGTTAAGAGGGATGCTTGATTGTTTGTGCTTACAGGTCGGTGTGGACATATCCAGTGACCAAGCTGACGGACTGGCTGTAAAGATCCACAACATCCTGTTCCCTTACCGCTTCTCCAAAGCCATGATTAACTCGATGAAGGTATACCCTGTTCACATCTAAACCTAATCTGAATTTGATAAAGGCTTTATCTAAGCGCTTTTACTTTAGAAACTTTATGAATTGTGCTGATGGAAAGAAATTGGGTCCATTATGTGTAACTAGATTTCTTGTTCATTCAAATATATAAATATGGTTCAATTATGTTGTAGGTCATTCATCAGGTAGATAACAAGTTCCTTGCGTGTCTGATTAACACTCGGGACCAAGAGTCGGCCCAAGACCTGGGAACTGAAGGTAACGCTTTGACGTTGATGCCATCGTGGCCCTGATCCTGGTTGTTTTTCATGAGTTAACCAGCAGATGGACCAGCGGTGGAGTGATTCAGTGTTTCCCCTCCTCTGTAGGAAATCTCTTGGTACTGGTGGACCAGCACGCTGCACATGAAAGAGTCCGCCTGGAAAAGCTCATCGAAGGTACAACAACGAATAGAAACAACTCAGATAACTAAGTGTTGGATTCAAATAGGAAGCTGTAATTAATTGGCTGTAGATACAGCCCTGTATCAACAAGTAGCCACCGTCTAGTGACGTCTGCTGTTCCTACCGCAGACTCCTATGAGGAGGACCCCGACAGACCAGGGGAGAGGCGTCTGAGTTCATCCAGCATCTCGCCGCCGCTGGAGCTCAGCGTGACGGAGGAGGAGCTGAGGCTGCTCAGGTCGGTGCTCCCGGAGACACGCAGCGGCTCAGCATTAACACATTAGTCAGCAGCCGGTTCAGAAGCCTCATAATGAAGGGACGGTTCCCCCATCTAAAGATGGACTCTGAGTTGGTCTGTCGTCTCAGTAAGGGGAACACATGTTGCGTACGGATAACATTTTTATAAAACATGTTGTTATACAAAGAAAAAGTTGTGTAGCTGTTAATAACATGTTTTATAGTATGACACACACATATGTCGTACACCACTGAGGTAGCGCTTGTATAGTAATAGGGTCAAAAATGAAAAACAAACCAACCAAACTGTTGAACCCCATGGGCCGTGATGTAACTGGTGTGTGGTGTGTAAGGAAGCGTTGGGGACATAGGGACCAAGATCAGATCAACTGTGCCGTTGGACCATTTCCCCTATTTGCCGCAAAACCTTGAGCAAATCAGCCTCTAGGGAAGTGAGACTCAATGAAAGCATTGCATATTTGTCTCTTGTAGTTAGGGCCTGAAAATAAATACAAAACTATGTATTTATAAATGTCTAGACTATTCAATGTCCACAGTCCACCTTCAGCCATTCATCCTTCAGCAAGATGCCTGCCCTACCGGCTCCTTAATAAATGTATAAAAAAATACTTCCCTGTAAGCTCAGTGACTAAATAGTTAATAGTAATACATTATAAACATCTGCATGATGGGACTTATTTAATTAGATGTAATATAGATATGCAAATCAAGGAGAAACGTTTTTAGGAAGGGCAACAGTAAACAACGGTAAACAACAACATGAGCCTGAGTGGCTTTTGTCTTCCATCTCTAGGGGCTGTCAGTCTCCTCTCCGCAGCCTGGGCCTGCAGCTGGAGCTCCCCCAGGGGGCTGCCCCCCGGGTCCTGGTGGGCAGGGTGCCGTTGTGTTTCACCCAGAAGGAACACAGCGAAGTGAGGCGGGGCAGGCCTTCCGTCATCAAGGCCATCGTGGAGGTCAGCGGCTCGGAGCCTCCAGCAGCATCACCTGTAAACGCCAGTACTCCTCACTGACGGTACTAACGCTCTTCTTCTCCTCCTTCATTCCAGGAATATCTCAGAGAACAGATCGAGGTACGCTCTTTTATACTTACAACGTCTACTCTGTCCCCTCTTGATCCAGCCAGGAAATGTCTTAATAGCCAAAACGATGTTATATTGAGAATTTCCCACACTTTTATTTTTTGCCCAGATATTCTGCACCACAGGCAGCATGCGAGGAAGTCTGCCTCTCACGGTGCTGAGGGTCCTTGCCTCCCTGGCATGTCACGGTAGGCCTTCTCCTCTCCCCCCACTGTTCCCGTGATGCCCTGCTCAGGGATATCCCTTCGTTCGCGTTCAGAGCGTGAGAACCGAGAGCTTTAACGAGCGGCGCGGGTCGTGTCTTCCGATTCGCGGAACAGGTGCCATCAAATTCAACGACGTTCTCAGTCGAGACGAGTGCCACAGCCTGGTGGGGTCTTTGTCCTCCTGCCGGCTGCCCTTCCAGTGCGCCCACGGGCGTCCCTCCATCGCGCCGCTGGTAGACACCCTGTATTTGGACAGCGACGAAAAGGTGCGACTTTGTGTGTAGAGATGTGTCCACCGCTTGGGAAAGACAGACCCATGTTCGCCTCCCGTATGACATAACGTGCACTTTTTTGCCTGCAGAATCGATATATATTATATATCAATATTACAATATTGAGATGCTGTCCTTGATTCTGTTTAATCCGCGCAGGAACCCCTGAGACCCAACCTACGAAGACTCAGAAGAATGTATAAAGCGTGGGAGCTTTATGGAAATAGAAAACTGTGATGGTATTTTTTAATATTGCAGTACAAACCTGGATCAATTCTAGGCTATTTATTGGATTGAATAAGATGAATTGTAATTATTTTGCTTTCTACCAGACTTATTTGGAAGCCTAACTGATGCAATGTTTATAAAAAAAATGCCATTTTATATCAAAGAAGATTATTGTGAAAGTCATCGTAACAGGATCTGTTGATCCTGATTACACTATCCAAGGTCATAATGCTCAAGTCAAATCACTATTTATTTCCCTCTTTTTTGTGTATAACATCTTACTATTTACTGTTACTATTGTATTATATTACTTTGTGTTGGTGTAGACCTCAAGTCATCCAAGAAAAACTTCAAGGACTTTGTATTATTTTGCACCATCCTATGGGCTACACAGCAGGTGCATATGTAATGCTAATATATGATGTCACGCAAATTATGTTCCTGTAGCACATATGAAACTTTGCATTATTTTGCAGACCATCCTCTTCCTGTGGAGTTTTTGGGCCATTGGAACAGCCCTGGTCTCACAAATCTGACATTAGATCAGTGAAAGTCATTAAAGGCATCCCTTTCAAATGTGCTTAAAAAAACGTTATATATTTCTATGACTGAAGTTCAAAGCCATGATATTGACAAACATAGTTATATTTTTATATTATATTTAGTTTATTTAACTTCAATAGATTTAGGCATCGTCACGAAAAAAAAAAGAGTCTACGTCTTTTGGTCCGGATGATCACATGAGTGCGTTCGAAGTCAACACCACAGATGATGCTCTGGGCGTCGGTCACTTCCAGAAGGCTTGTTCTGACTCTAAATAGATCGTGCTATTTTTGTAAACACAAATATAGTATATAGTTATACAGTTGACTGATTATTATATTTTAAGCGTCAGCTTTATACAATTGTTTTGTAAAATAACATGGACCAGTGAGATAATCTAATTATGTAGGCTATGCAATATTAGTAGGTCTAAACTAAGGAAATACTTCGCCACAGGCTGTAAAATCGAATAGTCCCACCAACCCGCGGGATTGTTTTAAATGGGATAGGCATATATATGTATGGAACACTGAATCATCTTTTGTCATTCCCCCAAAGCTTAATCTGTGCATTGTATTATGGACGGTGCATATTCTTCCGGGCACATTGCATCGCCGATCAACTGGATTTGTTGTGAAAGGGTGAAATTGAATAGACGACATGACCGATGTCAACAAGGACATATGTATGATTCCATACGAGGGTTCGATTTTCGATCAATCAAATAATATGCAGACAACAGTGGTTCCATATTTTTTGATAGTCAGTTTCACTCCCCTCCACGGATGGTACGGTCTGTGTTCATTCATAAAATTCTAGCAGAGTATAAAAGGAGGGGCTTGCATTTCAGTCATCTATGTACCAGGTATATACCTGGAGGGGCGGTTTTCTGTATTGAACAAAGGGTGACATTTAATATCAAGATATTGTAGTAATAATGTATGTCAACAGCTTGTCGCCTGACATGGACACAGCATCTGCCTGCAGTACAAAATCTATTGACGGGATTAACACATTCAAGAACTGCGAGAAGACCCGTGAAGATGTGAGGTCGGCAGCGTCCTCTTCGGAGGACAATGTGAAGGTATTAATACATTCAGCGTCTACGTTGAAGATTTAATGTAAGGCGACAGTCAGATCGACGACACGTATCCCATAATGGCTTATGTACACAACATTTGTTTATCATAATTGGAAGTAGTGGGCGTGATATAGACTAGACGAGCTTATATTTAAACTATATGTAGGCCTACAGTAGATGGTTGTATGTTTTACATTACATTTATTGTGAGTGGCCTATCATGGATGAACATGGGGGTGTATAATCACCATATGCTAGTCTTGTTATGACTGACGTCCTGGGACCAAATGGCAGCGTGTCGATGCAGCAGTTCATTGAGAAAAATAAATCCATTCAGGAGACTCCACAGCGACTCTGCGTCAGCGTTGACGTCAGACACAATGATAAAGTCAAATATTGATCCGGAGAAAGCTATTTTTGGACTGGTATATTTCAAGGAGGAGAACCTGTGTACGCTGTCCGTTTTTCACAACAATAAGATGCTATATACACGTATAGACTACGTACACGTTTGTGTGTCTCGGGAAATGAAACATGAATATGTTTATTTTCTAAATAGATAATTACATAAAGGTTAATGAAGGTACACCTAGAATACAATTTTCAGTATCTTATATTTGTTGTTTTCAGGAGCTCTGCCAGGATATGGACATACAGGCCAAGTCATTTATTCCAACAGTCACTGCAATTGCTACTACCCCAGATTTCCAGTGGATGGTCCAGCCTACCATCATTACATCCGTCTCCCCGACTCTCGGTAGCGAGCCGGCCAATAGCGTGCAGAGCTCTCCCCGAGCAGCATCCAAAGTGGGCGGGACAAAGGGGAAAAATTCTGCAAGGAAGGGGAAAGCAGAACAGGTCAGCCAAGACCAAGGCTCGGCATGCTGCACTCTGTGATGTGCATATATATATATATATATATATATATATAGATGTGCAACGTTAATTACATCTGCATAAAGTGCATGATGGCCCCCATCCGAGGTGTTGCAAGCTGTGTGCATGCTCCCCTCGGATGGCAGTCAATTTATATTCAGGGCACAGCAAGTCTGCAACAATGGTCTATTTTTAGGGGCGATGCAGAAAAGATTGTTTTTGACACCCTTTTGGTGGGCGAGTCGGGAACAGATAGGTAGCTCCTTCATCACTCAAGGTTTGAGCTGAACACTTTATCTAACCCTGGCAGCTCTCTCCAGTGGAGGAAGAGAAGAAAAGGGTGCGAAGGGAGCGCAATAAAATGGCTGCAGCAAAGTGTCGCAACAGGCGAAGGGAACTCACGGACACCCTGCAAGCTGTAAGTAAACAAAGGTCTGTTTATTTAGCCATCGTCGTCGCTTACCTCCGTATCCTTCACCTGGCTGATAAACATCTTTCTGGATTGTCCACCTTTTATCTCTTTTTCCTCTGAAGGAGACAGACATACTGGAGGAGGAGAGAGCCGCTCTGGAGATAGAAATAGCCAACCTTCTGAAGGAGAAGGAGCGGCTGGAGAGCGCCCTCTCCACGCACAAACCCGTGTGTCAGATGTCCGAGGAGCTGGACGCCATGTTCCAGGACGCCCCCGCCGGGCCCCCCGACTTCGCCCCCGGCTTCCCGAGCAGCGAGGACAAGCTCCCGGAGGACGGCGTGTCCCTCCAGGACGGCATGGACGCACCCAGCGACCCATCCGCTGCCATATCCGGCAACTCCGACATCCTGCTGTGCGCCAGCGCCGAGATCAACGCCTGCGACCTGGAGCCGTCTCTGGAGGTCAAGGGGGCGCTCCTGGACGAGCTGGTGTCCGGTCTGGAGGACAGCGTCCCCATGGAGACGGGCCGCTCGGTGCCAGACATCGATCTGAGCAGCTCACTGGGGGTGTCCGACTGGGAGACGCTGTACAAGTCCGTTTCCGGTGACCTAGAGCCTCTGAGCACCCCCGTGGTGACCTCCACGCCCACCTGTAACAGTTACCTATCCGTCTTCACGTTCGCCTGTCCCGAGCTGGACCCCCCCCCAGAGGGGATGGACGGTCTTAAGAGTGGAGCGGGCAAGACTGAATCAGTGGACATCCTCAACTCGCCAACTCTCCTCGCTTTATAAGGTCAAGAGGAAGAGCTGTTCTGATCTCGGATCTCTTTTTATCAGATCCATGGTTTTGAAATTGTTCCAACAATGTATGCCCCAGTATTCTATGACACTTTAACAAGAAACTGCATTCATGACATGTATTGTGTGTGCCCAATCAGAAATATAAACTTTACATACATGGTAATGTAACTGAAAGCATGCCTTTTAAGTTTCATAAAAGGGAGATGAGTTCTGGATTTATAGCGCATGCTGAGGATCGTCAGAGCTCATGTTTGATCTGTTACTAGATCTAAGATGTATTGTTGAATTAATGTTACAGTTTGGTTTCGTGTCAGTGATGTGATGACTGCTGTGAAAGTTTTAACCATCCATGTTCTAACTGACATACCTCAAATCACCAACTCGTTAAACTCATTGTTACACTGTTTATGGTTTTCCATGAAAACATCCATCTATATCTATCAAGATGTAATTTATGATAATTTATTTTTTTACTTCTGAGATTTTGACTTATTGGTCAAATAATTCTAACGAAAGAGCATTGATTGCTTATTTATTCTGGATAATCATAATAAATGTTCATTCAGTGATGTCTGGATAACCTTGCCTGTGCTACTCGTTCTTATGAATCCTCCACGCTGCAGCCGAGCCATGCATGCACAGTCCGATCTCTGTCTATGGGAGGAGCGCACTACTCGCCACATTTTTTTTCTGTATTTTTTTTCTCTTTACATTCCTGCTTACGTTTGGTTGTCTCGGCTAATTTCCGCATTCCCAAATCCTTTCAGATTTGGATTACTTTGAAACGGGCTGATGCAACGATTTCCACTTTTTAAAATCTATTCCAGACCATCGGCTGACCATAAGAGAGGACATTTTTCGCACCTGGGATCAAAGTCAGGTCTGTGCAAAATGAAATAGTCCACATGTCGAAAAAAGAATAGCATCCCGTATGCAGGAGTTATAAATAGACGCAATTCAGGACGTAATGCGGACAGCAGATGTAGTATTTGTACATTGGGTAGCCTATGCAATGCATGGATGTTTATGAATATAGTTTTCATTATGTTTTTCTGTGGTATGATATATGACATGCTGTTGCCCATGCTGTAAGCTAGTCTCTTTTCTTTGCACACAGCTAATGTTACATGTGCAATAATGACGTGTGAGCATGTTTTTAGCCTCTAGCCTTTATGTGGTTTATAAGTTAGGTCGATGTTTATGGTTTATACGGTGTTGTGATGTTTCTATAGCTATTGCGTTAAAATGGAAACCTCCGTTTTTTTCTGCTGCTTTTGCAGTGAAAGGGAAAGTTACGTAAGATAAGTGCCGCACTCAAAAAAAACTTCCGCTTTCAAATTAACTCATGATAAAGCGGTTCAAACCGGATGAATACTTAAAAGCACATTTTTCAGATGTCTACAATGTATTCCTGACAATCGTATAATAGTAGCCTACATCGTCGTTTTGAAAAAAAAGCTAAAATTCCTGGTGTGCTGTTGCCAACTAGTGGTTGAAAAAAACTTGAGGTTTGCCTCTCAAAACTGCCTAAGTCATTTCTCCACCACTTATTCACGGCCACTCACCTGATCTGTCATAATCCGTTTTTCAACTAGATCCATCATGGCGGACTGATTAACGGAATAAAAGTATTTAGCAGTCTGCAGTCAGTCACAGATAGATAAGAAGAGCTGATTGCATTCTGTGCCCATGCATTTATGAATTTAAATTGGTTCAATTTAGATGTCTGTGTTCACAACAATTGAACCAACCAACTACTTATAAAGACATACTAGCAAGCAACAAAGTACAATATAAAAATGCACCTGGCCCATGCCACACAGGCCTAATAGGTTAGGCACAATTGACATTCACATTCACAGGTTCTCCTTGGTGCAAGGCATCTCTTGAACGTCTGGATTTTCTCTTCATCTTCCCTTCCAGCTGTGGTTAAGACCGAGGCTGACACGATGCCAGGTCAGATCCCAGATCCCTCTGTGACAGCTGGCTCCCTGCCCAGCCTGGGTCCCCTAGCGGGACTCTCCGCCACCACGCTGACCGACCAGCTCCGGTTCGGTGACCTGCAAGACTTTGGGACCATGCTTTCCCCGCTGCACTTCCTAGACAAGCTGGGGAAGGGGACGCTGTCCATCAAAGCCGAGGTACGAGGCGCTGTGGAACACGGGGGGAGCGCTGCAAACATTAGCATTGTCATGTTCGCGTTTTGAGACTTTCTGGGCGGCGGGGGGGGGGGGGGGGGGGGGGCGGGGGGGGGGGGGGGGGGGGGGGGGGGGG
>JAOPJO010000124.1:8048622-8060073 GCA_027123675.1 Molva macrophthalma | reverse complement strand
TTTAAACACCTGTCTCCGAGGAATGCCTGACATTTCCTTTTCCTGGCAGGATAACCAGGCGAATGCTCCGCTCACCTGCTGGGAGTTCAGCCTCAAACTCTGGGAAAATAAACAGGCATGTCAAATCCAGGGAATATCACAAAGTAATGTTCCAGCGTACACGGATCAATGCAAAGGGCGGCCATTGTTTTTCATCATCCATTATCCGAGCAGAGTGACCAAGAATTGATTTGTACAGAGTTGGATTCACGAGGAGGGTGGGGTGGGGGGTGGGGGCGCTTTGCTCCTAAACTAACTTTTCACACGCTTCGGTTGGGACGCAAACTATTAGGCCGTCATTAGTCACTATTTTGTATTTGCTTCGTCGACTTGCAGGTCAAAGGGGCACTGGTTGTGCGTATAACCTGGCGAGGCAGAAGGTCAGGGGCGGAAGGTGACGGTGCCTTGGGGAAGAGGGGGTGGTGCGGTGGTGGGGGGAGGGGTGCGTCCTGGATTTAGTGCTGAGTGGAGACTAGCTCTGCCCTGCCCTGTGTACATTTCTCACAGCTTGGGATAAAAAAGGTGTCAGCACTCTGGGGCTACGGGGTGCAGTGGGGGGTGAAGAGATGTGTAGTTTGGAGTTATGGAGGTGTGGGTGTGTCTGTATGGTAACACAGCCCAAGGGTTACCCTAATGTCACTTTCGTTCTTGCTGGTTTTCATTCTGCTGTAAGAAAACCCTTTTCATTTTATTCATCGTGTTACGAGCGTCTGTAAGTCATGTCTTGGATTTGATTTATTATCCAATTCCATTATCAAAACCTTTCTGGAATACAAGCCAAAATGATATGTAATATTTGCAGAGGAATAAACATTTAAAAACCTTTTAAATCATTTCCATTTTCATCAGACATTTAACAAATCTTTCCTTTGGGTTGGAAAAGAGGCTTTTATGTTCCGGTCAGCAGTGCAGACCCTCGCATTGACTTGCACGTGAAACGTGTGAAGGACACAGCGACATGCTAACACTTTGTGGTTCTCTTCCAACAGCTAGCCAACCTCAACCTGGACAGTGGGATCATCAGCAGGGGAGGCCTCACCTTGGGGCCCAGGGCCCCCCCAGCTCGCCCTGTTAGCCAGGGGCCCCGCAGGGCCCTCAACACAGAAACACTTCCCCCCGCGGGCACCGGGTGAGTCCAAACAAATGATCTCCACAGAAGATTCACCCTAAGCTCACTGGAAAACCTATTTCCTTCCTGGAGATTCAGGAATGTCGTGCAGAGATGGGTATTGACACCGTTGTGGATAAAGAGGAGCTCCCTGTCCATAATGGTTCCAATCAAAGCTTTCAAATCACAGCTGGCAGACTTTCAGTCATTCCTTTTGAATTCTCCGTATTGGCACACATCTCTTCGTGCCGCTGCTCATATGGATGAGCTCACGTAAAGTAGTGTTCGCCAGCCCTGGAGGCAGCAGGGAGGGAATGGTGTGCTGCGATCTCAGGCTGGGTTGACTGCCAAGGTAAACAGCTATTCCTCTCCACCGGGAGCCGGGAGGCTGAGAGGATGTTGCGTTCTGGTCTCATCAGTACAGGTTCAGTAATGAGGCACTGAAACAGTGATTCTAGTACTTTTTTGCAGAGACGATGTGATGCATATATAAAACCCTAAAAAAGATTTTAAAAACATTGAGAGGAATGGGGGATGAGCCATGTACGGCATTCCAGTTCACTTGTGCGAGGTTTACAAGGGCTAACTAACGTGAGGAAAGTGCAATTCACCAGTCAAATTAATATACTGCGGTGGTTTTTCCGTGTAATCAACTTTGGAGAACCTTATACTGTAGATGTCTACATCTTATTTGGTCACAGTCAATAAAACCTGAAGACCTTTTTAATGGACTCTGACAAATCTTTTGATTCAAGACTGCTAGTCTTTTGGAAAAAAAATATGAAAATCTTTGCCAGCGTCCTTCTGGGCAGGCGAGGTGAACGTAATTCCCTGGATATTGGCACTTGGTTTCTTCCCTAATTGTTTCTTATGAGGTTAGCTAGCTGTGGAATTAGCTCGGTGTCTCACTTTCAGAGTGCAAAGCATGCTAGCAGCTCCACAACATATTGCATTGGATTGATAAAAGGACAAAGCCAACAATGATTCAGCCACTTTGTCAGTGTGTTCCAGGCCATCTCCTGCAAAAACACAACACCCCCTTCCTTCACCACCACCGTCTGTTACTCCAGCACATCAAGGAGAGATAAGGGGAGAATAAATTGAAGAGGGAGGAGGCGCTTATGTGATACAGTGATTTATAATTCCTTTAATTTGTCCTAGTGACCCTGATTCCTTGCAAACTGACGAGGCTAAATGGGGCGGTTGAGGGGTTAAGCACTCATTCATTCATCGTTGCTCTGCATCTATTTTTAACAATATGTTAGTGACAACGTCTGAGACAGTTTGGCCCTGATCTGGCGCCCAGTGTTTTTCCAGTCCAGCCCTTCCTTATGTATGGTACTGTCAGGGAATTCCAGGAATGTCTGGCTTTTCCCCCCTTTGTAAAGTGTTTTTGTTTTTCTACCAAGGAAGATAGGTCTAATAGGCTTCATCATTTTGGGGCTATTGGGGCTATATATAAGTGTACCACTAAAGAAACATGCCTAGGAGCATTGCTGGGACTCTTCCGTTTGGCTTTCCCTTGCGTTGACCCGATGGCGTCAACGTTCCTGGTTTTAACTGACCTCACCTAGGGGTTTTTTTTGTTACTGTGCGGCCCTTATGAAACTAATACATTTTTAGTCTCCAGTAGGTTGTTTTTCATTCTATATTTATCGGAAAGGTTTGGATACTTTGGATGACTCCACATTTCTTCGCGAGGCTTGGATAAGCATGAAACATATTGAATACTTTTACTCCCACTAAAGATAGCTGTATTCCAAGTTATCCTGGTAATATGCGACTCCCTGTAACTTTCCACTTGCTACCAAGCGGCAAATCAAAACCTCTCCTTCTCAACCCGTCACCCTCTATCCCAGTATTTGGCTCTCCCGTCCCACGTGGACGTACCATATCTGATGAGATTTGGGGATAATTACCTTGATTTGCCCGCCGTGCTGTTTTCAAACACACAAAAACGGAGGATTTCCTTGAGCCCATTCCCCTCAGCGCCGGGAATGACGGCCGCTGCCAAACACACTGGAGCTGTTAAGCACACTGGCTCTTTATGCAACCACAGGGTGAAGAAGTATGATGGGTTTCAAAGAGAACGCTCAAAGCCTTTGAAGTGTTGCCTCCTCCACATCTGCCAGGTATGCTGCCTCAGTGTTCGCAAATCAGCCTCCCCTGCCCCCCAAAGTGTCAGCCGTCGAGTGGAGGGGCTTGACACAATCAAACTCCTACGCCCGCCCCGGCTGTGATCATCCACCCTGGGCCCCGTTATCTCAGGAAGCACTGGCACGGTCCCCAGATGTGTCTCATCATATCTGCACACACAGTTCAGGGTGTTATGGGACTATTCCGAGACTTGAAATCCACCGTGATTGTTGCGAGGGTCGTGTGCAAGGCAGCCCACTCGGTGTAAGGTGAGGTTCCTGGTTTCTGGCCAGTGTCACCTCTCCTCCTGGTGCAATATTTGGAAAACCTTTTCTGGATTGAACGTGTTTTACTGCTTGAGGGAAAATGAATTTCCACATGGCTTTGCTCCTTAAAGCTGTGGTTTTGAATGTGTATTGCAGTTCAACAGCTGCTTACCTGTCCACTGGCCGTCTGCAGCCCTCAGAGTGGGTCACTGTTAGTCATCTCCATGGCATCTTGTTTCATTTTAGGACTGCGGAGGCCTAGAAAGCTTCCCTGCCACAGCCATACTCATCCTGTGTAGTTTTAGGTGTGTTCAATGTTTGGTCAGACTGGGTTTTTACTTGATTTTAGTCAGGACATTTTATTCCAGTACATTTAGTGACTGTCCTCTTACAGAGCCAGATTCCCAGCTAGCCAAAGAGGAGAAAAAAAAACATACCATCAATGAAGGCCCCATCAATGAAGGCCTACAAAGTTGGTCCGATGTCTTTCTTCTCCGAGTTAAAAAAGGTTTATTTTCACCTCAATCGGTACCAGATGTGGTAGCAGCAGCGAGGAGTCCCCTGAGGTGAGACCGGGTAAGATCCCACTGAGGTGGATTACGCTACCATGCTAATGAGTACATATACACCCCGTCCAATCGCATAACCCACAGCCGAACACATGCACACGTATGAACACGCGTGAGTCAATAACAATTTGTCGCAACACATTGTCGTTATGAGAGGTACTTCAAGAATCCCAGTTCTACTGAAATGAATGTTTAGGGTTCATACAAAGAATTCAGAGTTGAACAAACCCATGGTCTATCCAATACACCGAGCAGGTGACCCCCAACTAATCTAGACCAATGATAAGCGACTGGCCATCCTGGTCAATGATGGTATTACTTCATCACTGTTTGGGCTGCAAACTCAGGATTGCCAAAAGTTCATCAAACTAGAGTGTTAAGTGATCGTCAGAAATTATCTTGCTTTGTCTGACGATTAGCCAAGAAAAACAAGTATGAAAAGTATTATATCTATAATCTGAAACAGAGGGAAGCAAACAAATGTTTGGATTTCTGAGGCTATTACCAACAATTATTGCAAACGACTTAAATGCTTAATCGATTATAAAAATCATTTTCTGATTATCGTCGAATGATTGAATCGACTCGTCGTGACATGGCTTTGAAGTAGGTTCTGGAAGTGGCTGGCTGTTGTTGAATGATGTCACTGCAGGCCAAGCCCTTTCCCACATTGTGAGCAGCGCTGGATTGATGCTGCACATATGCTCAGCTGTGTTGTTGTAAGTCCTATCAGCGTACAACAGGACGGCAGGCGCTGCAGGGAGGAGAGGGGCGGGGGGAGAACTACCTCATGCACCGGTTCAAGGGAAGTCCCTGATCCCTGACCACCTTCACATGTCCTGCTTGTCCTGTCAACCCATCTTTTCCTGCTTATCTGTGTGTCTTTAGCTCACTCTGTTTTGATGTTGCTGTGTTGGAATTGATTGGTAAAACGGTTCTTCTTCTTGTAGGATGAGGCTGTGGGGCGGTGAAACGTTGTATGCACGTAAAGAATAATTTGAAAGTGTGCAGCGTGACGTTTTCACCAGTTGACTCGAGGATAGCCGTAGCTCGACTTTTATTTGTTCTTTCTGTAAAGCATGTATCCAGAGTTTGACTCTGTTCTAAAAATCGAATGTATGATGAACTTGCGTGAAAAACAGGAGACAGGACTTTAAGGAAAAGAAGGTCCATTTCTTTTTATTTCCTGGTGTTATAGAAGTGGCGGTCTCACACGGTTCAGATATGACTCTGTGGGCCGAGTCTGGGGGAAAAGATTTGAGCAGGCGCAGGGTTGTTTTTATAACATGAACACCATTACCGTTTGACCAAACTGGGAGCCACATGGTCGACAAAGGGCTCAAAGGAGTTTCTTATGACCTTTGTTTGGCTACTCACAACAGATGTTGTTGTTTTTTCATGCAGACTCCTTAGCAAACACCAGTATTATTTTCCCGCTGCATGAGTTTTTATTGAAGATTAATTTAATTCTATTTTTGGGGAAATGTTTGGAAAGTTTTGAAAGGTATGTGATGATTCGAATCTGATGCTATCAGTGGGCAAATGTTATTCCATCTAATGGATGGAATTTTTTAGGGCTCTTTTCTCTCATTAGGGTCCTCCGGGGCCTTGTTTCTTTATCTCTTTCTCTATCTCCATTTTTTCTTATTACCCTCCCTAATATTTCTATGCTCAGCTCCCACACACAGCTGCTCATGGCATTATTATTGGCAGGGTTGGTTCACACACCAGCGTGCTCTAGACTCTACACAGGCAGCGTAGGAACCAGGCCCAAAGGGAAGACTGGAGGCCCCCTTTTTACTTTACTTTTCTAATTCTCTTTCTTTTAAGGTAGAGGCCAAAAAGGCAAAAGGCCGCCGTGGGCTTAGTCTTAATAGCAGATAATCCGGTTACAAACGCGTGGAGCCGGCCGAAGGTTTGGCTTTCCAGGTTGTGGCTTTCTGATGTGGATGGAACATGAAGCTGTGAGAGTGCCGAGGCGAATTGGAAAGGTTTCCAGTCGAAGCGCAGGCCGGCCACACGTCTGCCCTCCCGCTTTCCCCTCGGACCCGACCACTTCCAGTTAAGGAGGCTGCTGCCGCTGTGGCCGGCCCCCTCGTCTCTTAACGTTCACCGTAGCTTTTTATCGCTGTTGCAAATCATCGCGGTGCGGGAAATCTGGCAGCGAATTGACTAATTGTGCGTCCTTTCTTCAGTTGCATGGTGAAGTCACTGAAAGCCAGTGATTGATGCTCCATTATCTCAGGCAATGATACGCCAACTAGAGGCTAGAGGGATCTGAATGGTTTGAAGATGTTCTGAATCCCCCTATCCTCTGTCATCCTGCTGATTGGACTAATCTGGAATTAGAGCTGGGGTGTGGTGGATTTGGAACGGGGGAATATAGAGATGGCAGAGAGCGCTTTCTATCAGACTGTAGAAAACACTTCTACAGTCACAAAAATATTACCATTCCCCCTCTGCTAATGTGTGCTATTCTGCTGTCACAAAGACAGATGCTGAACTTTACATTACGTCTTCTTGTCCTAATAACCTATACTTAATGCTCAAGCTCACCTAATTTTCTATCTACATTACTACATTCCTGCCAAGTCTTCTAACGTAAGGGAGAAAAGAAAAACGCCACAATTAGTATTTCAGAAATGACTCCATGGCCAGAATTCACATTTAACAACAATATAATTCTAACTAAACATGGTACAAATACATAATACAATACTAAACTGGTAAGTTTACTACTGTACTAATATCAATTACTACTATGTAGATGACATTGATTTATGTTTCTTAGTTTTACATGTTATTTCCTGTCATCCCTCTCCTCCTTGGTGCTGTAGTCCCAGGCAGGCCAGGAGCAGAATGGTCCTGTGGAGCGACAAGGAGACCCAGGCTTACAGGCATGTGACTGGGGTGGGCCCCCAGCAGCACGACCAGCCCACCCAGGGCAGCTACCATTTCCAGTTTGCCTTCCAACAGCTGCTGGAGCAGCGCCACATTCATCATCAGGTAACTAAAAAGGCGTTTGAGGAAGGTGGCGATGAAGGTTTCCGGTACACCGCATTTCTCCTTGCAAAATGCCTGATCTGGCACCTGGCTGATGCTCTTATCAGAGGACCAAGCGGATTTGAAATGTGTCCTCACACCTCTCCATCATTTCTGTGCGAGCTTGCAGGAGGAGCTGGGATGGGGGCGAGCAGGGTGGAAGGGTGGCTGGGAGCTACTGGTGACATCAACATGCAACAGTCCACCCAGTATAGCCAACACGTTTGCATGTTTTTCATATCATTTATAATATTGAGATGGTCATGGATGAACAGCAGAGTTTCCTCCTCTATATGCCTAAAGGGAAATTCACTTTTCTTCCAACTCTGGAGATGCAGGTGAAGAGTTGCTTGAATGAAATCTTCAGAGCTGAGATAAAGAGGAAACTCAAAGGATAGCCTTAATGCGGAAAATATCTTCAAACTGTCTTCATTTGGCGTGTATGTAGGACGTATTCTTTGAATATGTTCTTATCGTTGTTTAACTCAATTAAAGGTACATCTCAAGTGCAACATATACCTATATACAAACAATTTCCTTTTTGTTCGAATGAAATGTAGCTCTTCAAAAAAAAAACCGAAACCAAAAATCCCCAGATTCTGGGGATCTGGAAAGATAAGAACTGATAAGAACTGTCTGTGGAGTCGTGATTGGAACAGTTAAGGAGCATCCTCACCTCACGGCTGGACACGCGACTCATGTCCCCCGGAGAGCTCTGTGTCGGGCTCAGGGCCTGGGTTGGGTGACCCCTGGTTGGGTGAGTCCTCGTGGCACTCTGCCCACATGGGTAGAGGAGAGCACGGGCCCCGCGGTCGAGGCCTTGACGGGTTTGGTCCCTTGCCGTTACGGCCATATCAGATTTGAGTTTCTCAGTTCACGGCCCCCTTTTACAACCCAAACACATCTTAGACGGGATTTTCTCAACCGAAATAATGTCGCAAGAGAAAAAAGAGAAAGAAACCTTTTAGTTGTGCTTGACTAGGTGTGACTGATTTGGCTGGATGCTGAGGGAGATAAGGAAGGCGGAGGGCTCTTGGGTCATTTGAAACTATATGATTCTCATGTTTTGGGAGTGAAGACATTTTTCATTCACATTTTGCTTTGAAGGCAGATTCTACTCCGGGAGATTATGTGTATTCGTCTTCTGATGAAGAATACATCGATTCCTCTTCAATGGGTGAAGCCCTTTTTGAAAGGTGATCCCCCTGAGTTGCCTCTGGTCTCCTTCCGTTCTCCTTCCTTCCCCATGGGCCACCTCTCTTCTGTTTGCTGTTGTATCCTTCACCAGTTCACCATGTTGTAAACATTGGTTGGATCTACCACCTTCCCTCAGGCCATTACATTCTTCTTCTTCCTCTTCCTCCTCCTCCCACATCTTACATGAATGACGCACCACGGTTATTATCATACCTTTGTGTAGTCACTATTGAATCATTGAACCCTCAACTCCTTACCCCCCCCACCCTTGGCAGAAAACCTTTCCTCTGATCTCACTTACCTTGCTGCTCCGCTGATGCAGATCTCTACTGAAGCGCAGGCTTTCATTTCTTCCATTTGAGGTTTTCTCATGTGTACCGCAGCCATTTTGCTGGGTTCAAGTGGAATTGCCCCGCAGATCCCTCTGAGCAGAACGCGCTCTTTGACTGCTGAGAGAATCAGTCAACAGCAGCCCGCCTGACCCCCACTACCTACATTCTGTATTCACTAGTCAAGTCATCGTTGGGGGGGGGTCGCGGGCGGAGATGTTCGAACAAACATTCTCCATTTCCACGATCTGTTCTGTGCTCACCTTCTGGCCTGCTTCCTTGAGCTCATATTGGAACATTTCTCCGAGGCATTTGGCTTGAGTCACACATCTCCCTACTAGTAGTTGTTTAAGTGTGCATATATGCCGGTGTGTCCCGGCGCTCTCCTCTGTTCCAGTTACTTGGTGCAGACTGCGCGGCTCCTCTTCTGGCCTGGCTCGGGGCCACCTGGCAGCCAAAGAAAGGTGCCCTTCCTGGCCCCGCTCGAAAAAAAACCCAGCTGTAACGGCCACGGACCCTGCAAACCTGGAAACTCGGCTTCTCATTCATCAACGTAGAATTCCCATCAGATATTTCCCCCCAGTCGCCCTGCCCACCGGGCCGTTGCAGCGTCTGCGCTGGGGGAAGTGGGGGAGTCTATTAGACTGCTAGATAGATGAATAAAGTGGCAGAGAAAATGGCATGGACATGAGATGTGGAAGGAATGTGTGCTAAGCATTCCCCGGCATCGCCAATGCCTAGTAAAGGCTGGCGTTAAAGTATTATGTCAGGGAGAAAAGACTATTTTTATTTTTACTCCTTGAGGCAATCTTTTTTCATCTTTTGATGAGCAATCTTGTCTTAACTAGTGGAGGAAGAATGCAGAGCATGTTTTGATTAGGATGGCTTTTCTTCCTTAAGCTCTGCACTAATTCAAGTAGAAGTTTTTCATACTTTGTCTTAATGACCTAGCCACCAGTTCCCTCTCCTCTCATACTGTGATGGTAGATATGCTAAATAAATAAAATCGCAAAACCCACGTATTGGCAGACTGTATAAGTTGTGCAGAAGAGGACGTCAAGACATTTTGGAAATTCTTTCTGCGTTTGCTGTACTAAAGGTGAATACTTCAAAAGCATACGAACATATTCAATGCTGAGGTCGATGTCTTAACGCAGTTTGTCCTTCTTCATCCCAGGCCCTGTTGCCAGAGACCACCAGCAGCTCATCTGTACACCCTCCAGGGGGCCACCTGGTCTGCACCAGCACCACCCAGACCCACAACCCCTCTCTGCACCGGTCCGGCGCCGGGAGACCCCCGCTCACCCCGAAGCCACCCAGCAGATCCCGGGACGGCCTGGTCAGGAAGACAGGGACCCAGCGCCTCAAGTAAGACCACCGCTGTCGCTTCCCTTTCAGAGCAGACAGAAAACCAAACCCGGCCCCAACGACCACCAACCCAATTAGGCATCTTCTATCGTTTCTGAAGTGGATGTCCCCGGGCACCGGGCTGATTGGGTCGGCGGGTTGAGACAGGGTCCACGGCATCCGGGGGTCTCATAAGGAAACGGAGAGGCCCAGTGAGAGCTGGAGAGTACGTGGGCGAGCAGAGTGCTTCCAGTCTTTTGGCCCGGGGCTCTATCTGCCTCTTCAATAAACAACGGCATCACAGGCCTGATTTCTGCATCGACCGTAAACACAATGTGGTTCAGTGACAGGGTCGGGCTCTGGGCGCAGTTTAAACCCTGTTTGGTTTGGAGATAAGCTGAAGAGCACAGTGAGGCAGAAACAAAAATACAAGAAGAAGAAGGAGAGGAGTCGGGGAAAGCGGAACTGCCAGCTGTTTCCCACGGTTGCAGTATGACTTTATTGGCCGTCATCTGTCCAAATTACACAACCGTCGGTGATAGGAGCTGCATGTTTGTTCAACGCACATGGCCGCAGTGGTGGAGGTGCTGGCTAATTCCCCCTCAGCAGACCGGCGAGCTGGGAGGGCTGTGAGTGTGTCTCTGTGTGTGTTAACATAGTGGATGACTCATCATCCCAGTACCTGCTTCACTGCCTCACCACCTGGGTGTCCATTGTCCAAATCAAAAGCAAAGCATTTTTGCTGACTAACAGGCAGTGGAGCTGTGAGTGTGTGTGTGTGTGTGTGTGTGTGTCAGCTGCTTAATGAGGCCGGGCAGGAGAGCCCAGACCGAGACAAGGCTGTGTCTTTGTTACTGCAGGGACAGCCGCCTGCGTCTGCTGGCCGCAGCAACACCCAGGGCTGAGGAGGAGGAAGGGGCTTGAAGAATAGGATATATTGAGCACTTGGAAATGTGCGGTGTTTGCTTGTGCGTGTGTGTGTGTGTGTGTGTGTGTGTGTGTGTGTGTGTGCGTGTGCGTGCGTGCGTGCGTGTGTGTGTGTGTGCTTCTGGCCCTTGCTGTGTTTACCCTCTGCATGTGGAATTCCTGAGCCCCCTCACACTCTCCACTGTCCTGCATGTTTGCGGTCGACCAGTGACTGGGAGAGTGTGGGAAAAACGGAAGCTTCCAGACCAAAAATGCACCGATGGAAACGAGGAAAAGAAAGAATCGAGCCGGGAGAAGGAAGAATGACGGAGCGAGAGAGAGCACATTTCATCCCGAGTGGAAGGGGAGATTGTTAGCAGAAAATGCCGGGATAATAGGTTACTTCCTTTTGTTCCCTGTTCCTGTTGTCGGGGCAATTCAATTCTTCTAGTTATCATAGCACATCTGAAAGCCATCCCGCGCTCAGGGGGGGGGGGGGGGGGGGGGGGGGG
>JAOPJO010000124.1:7885257-7896666 GCA_027123675.1 Molva macrophthalma | reverse complement strand
CTCTCTCTCTCTCTCTCTCTCTCTCTCTCTCTCCCCCTCTCTCTCCCTCTCTCTCCCTCTCTCTCTCCCCCCTCCCCAGGCTGCTGAATAGGATGGCCGCCGATGACCGGCACCTCCCCTCCAGCTGTGGGTCCTACATCAAGACGGAGCCGTCCAGCCCCTCCTCGGTCGTGGACACGGTCAGCCACCACAGCCCCAGTGGCAACTCGGACGCCAGCGGCGGCTATGTCAGCGCCATGAACAGTCACTCCAACGGCCTGGACTCCCCGCCCATGTTCACCCCCGGCGGCCTGGGCGGCGCGGGCAGCTGCCGCAAGCGCTACGACGACTGCTCCAGCAGCATCATGGAGGACTCGCCCATCAAGTGTGAATACATGCTGAACTCCATCCCCAAGAGGCTGTGCCTGGTGTGCGGGGACATCGCCTCAGGGTACCACTACGGCGTGGCCTCGTGCGAGGCCTGCAAGGCCTTCTTCAAGAGGACAATACAAGGTGTGTGTTTTGGTGCTCCGGGTTCTGTGTGAGTGTGTGTGTGCGTGTGTGTGTGTATATCTGTGTGTGTGGATGTGTGTGTGTGTGTTTGTGTGTGTGTTTGTGTGTGAGTGTGTGTGTGCGTGCGTGTGTGTGTGTGTGGATGTGTGTGCGTGTGTGTGTGTGTGTGTGTGTGTGTCTGTGGCTAGGGAAAGAGAGAGAGCACATGTGCGCTTTCTCTCTCTTTTCTCATAGCCTACTGAGAGTTGAACGCACTTCACACACAGTATAGCACATCCCTACCGTCACGAGGTACTCACACACACACACACAGACGGACACCCAACCATCCCCTTCCCCCACACACACACACACACACACACACACACACACACAAACACCCAGACGTGCACACAAACAAACACACACAAGCTCCACTCCGTCAAAGCGAAACCCACTCAGAGTGAATCACCATGTTCAGAGTCGCTGTACCGCGTGGAGCCAGCCCGGGCCTCCGGAGACCCTCCTACGAGCAGTGTGCTACCGCCCGCTGAACACCAAACCATGCTGCACCAGCCCACCCCCGTGCTTCTGTAGTGGTCCATGAGTCACACACACTATAGCCACCGTGCTCCGTCTGTGTGATCGTAAAGGTTCTTAGTAAAGGTAACAGCAGAGTAACTCCTTTTATTCTTTTTATAAAAACATAAATAAGGAAATTAATTGATGCATCACTTTTTGGCGTGAATTCTCCGTCTTGGAGAACGAGTTCTCGAAAATCCTAAAACATGTAATGATGTTCAAATTGAACTCAAAAATGAAGTACAACCATCAGGCGCGCTCATCGTCTCTATACCTCCGTCAGGATGAGAAGTGTTTTCCGCGGTATACGCTGAAGCGCTGTTAAACATGCACAGCGCTGGGTGCTGTTAGCGGAGCGACGGAGGTGATGCCTCATTATCCTAAGGACGGTGCGTCGGAGCCCGTGGTGCGCACTCCCTCAGCGCGGTGGGGGCCCGTGTGACACGGTCCACCGCCGCTGAGCACACCGGGGCCATCAGGAGCCGGGGTCAGGCGCGGGGTACCAGGGCTTGGTGGGGGGAGGGGCGGCCATGACATCATCTCAGAGGTCAGTTTTGGTCGAGTGTGAGGGGCTGTTTGCTGCACAGATGCCTTTGGGGGACTCTGAGTGCCTGCCTTTAATATTCTTGTCTTGTTCACTCCCCCCCCCCCCTTTCTGTGTGTGTGTGTTCTTGTTCTTGTGCTCACGCTTGCCTGTGTTTGTGTGTGTGTGTGTGTGGACGTCCGTGTAAGTGTGTGTGTGTCTGTGTGTGTGTGTGTGTGCATGCGTGCGCTTGTGCATGTATGTGTGTGTGTGTGTGTGTGTGTGTGTGTGTATGTGTGTGGGTTCTTGTGCTCACGTTTGCCTGTGTTAGTGTGTGTGTGTAGGTGCGTGTGTGTGTGTGCAAGTGTGTCTGTCTGTGCATGCGTACACTCGTGCATTTGTGTGTGCGTGTGTGTGCGTGTGTGTGTAAAAGTTTTTGTGTTTCTGTGCGTGTGTGTGGAGGTGTGAGACCCTATGTCACACAAAGGTGTGAGTGTCTATCTGCATGAAATGATGTCATCACAACTTCCCATTAGAGAGGCATTGAGGGTCCCCCCCCCCCACACACACACAACCACCCCCCACTGAAAGTGTGTGCTTTGTTCCAGATTAATCAGTCCGTCTTATTATAGACTTAGGGAACCCTTCTTCTACCAGCGACCAGCTTCAAGCTGTGTCCATCTAGTAAAAGAAAGAGTTTATAAACATGTCAAATGAGCACATGTTATATGTAATATAATAATAAATAATCACAAAATCATAGTCAATAATAATTTTTACTTTTAAAATTGACATAGTCAAAACAAACAATGCCCGTAAAAATCCAACAATAGAATTTTGGAAATAGTGTCCTCTGGGCTCATGGTGGGAAAAAATAGTTCTCATACACAGTGATAAAACCGCGATGGGGGGAATGGTATTGAACGAAGGCTGATAGGTGTTGACTTTGGACCTTCCAGCCCTATCAGCTTTAGACAGTCTATGTACCCTTCAGAGTCAAACAAAAACATTAGGGCCAAATCTCCTATTTACCCATGCTGCCATCCACAATCCCACCGGTTTACAAAAGATTGACGTTCTTGTTTTCTTTCTCTCAAGTAACATAACTGAGCCTTTGTCCCCTGACTTGAAAAAGAAAATTCAAACCACTGACGGCCCCACAAAGGAACCGCAAATAGGCATCGGAGAGAAGAAAGAGACGTCTTAAGTGAAGCAACGGGCAAAACAATTAAGAAGAGAGAGGTGCATAAATGAAAAGGAAAAAAAAACTCTCTCTTATTCTTTCTCTCTCTTTCTCTCTTTTTACCCCCTTTGCATTGTCGATTCAAAATCCCTCTCTCGCGCTCCTCTTGGAAGGCCTGCCTTGTAATGGAGCTAATCTGCCGTCGTTTGTCCGAGCCACGGGAGTTTTGTCAATAACAATCAGCGTTTGGAAAGTGTAATTAAGGCCGAGGCTTTTCATTAGGCGGAAGGGAGGGGAGGGGGCCGTCTCTGGGGACAGGCCTGCCAATTAGAAACTCAGGCACGTGTCGCCGGGTAATTTCAGGGAAAGGAGGAAAAAAAAAGAAACTCGGACTCCTTTTTAGATTGGAGAGGGACCCGACTGCTCTTTCAGAGGAGAGAAGGAGCGGCTTAATGGCATAATAATCAGACAGGGGTCCCAGGCAGCGAACGCAGGCAGGGGAGGGGGGAGGAGGGGATGTGGGGACATTTGGACGGGGGGCGGGGTGGGAGGTAAAAAAAAAAAAAAAAAGGAAAAAACTCTCCTCTGAAACGATAAAAGAAACACAGGCAAACATTGCTCGGCGGAGGCAGTAATGGAGGGTGTAAGAGTCCTTGAGAGAAACGAGAGGGTGCCGTTGATGAGAACTGATTAATTAAAGGAATAACGAGGCAGTCAAGGGTGGAGTGTGAGGCGGGCCTCTTCTAATGAGAAGAAAACAAAGGAGCTGTCCTTTCCCGCTCATTATGACATCGCTCTAAGACGCAGCACTTAGCGACCTAGCGGTGTGCTGCCTGCTTCCTGGCCCTTCATGCCGATACGAAGAGTGTCCTTTTACACCTATTTTACGCTTTCTTGGGATTTATATTTGATCCTATGTATTCTCGATAGCTGTTACTCTTTTTCTACATAATAAAATATATATCGATTTTTTTTTAAACTGTTAAATATTTGTATTTATTTTAAGCCGTTATGTTGGTCAATGGCCGCATGTTAATAATGACAATTATCTCCAAAATATTAAAAACAACATTTCTTCCTCTATTTTTGTTTTTCATACATAAACGTGCAGCTTTCAGTTCCCATTAAGTCCACCTGACTTCGTCAGCTTGTTCCGCCTCGTAAAGGGAGAGAGACCTCCCCTTTCAGCAGGAGAGCGAGTGCAGATCCATCTTCCTCACCCTTTCATCCCGTGAAAAGCCCTCCGAACTCCTCCTTGCAGATAGTTACATTAGTCAAGGCCCGGCTCAAATTAATGTCAACCTAGATGACCATCCATCCCAGCAGCACACCTGCTCTCCCTGCTCCTAATCATACCTCCATCCCAGCCCTCACGTGCCCCACCAATCAAAAACATAAATCTCTTATTGAACCCTATTTTCTTTCCATTTTGAAGCCAAGTGCAAAATTGCCTGAAAACCAACTGAACTCTGTAGCCCCCTTTTTTTATTTGAAGTAATGAACCTTGACAGTAAGCCTGTACAAGTCAGTTTAGATTCTGATGAGAAATACCTGCCATTTTACTGTAATTTACTTACAAGACCTGACTTTCCCCCCTCGGTGCCCTGGCACGGGTCCTGAAAAGCCATAAAATAAATTGAGACAGATACATATCAAGAGGGAAGAAAGGGCAAACTCTTTTTTTTTTCCTCCCCCTCGCTCTCCATAATGGCATTTGTAACCATACGTTAGCGTAACCCCTCAGCCGACAGATGAAGCGCAGGGAGCAGGACCGCGGGGTCAGAGGTCACCCGTCACATACTCAACAGATTGATATCCATTGGTATAAATAATAGATCCAACTCACTTGCACTGGAACGATGGGGTCATCACGCGCGCGTGTGCGTGTGTGTGTGTGTGTGTGTGTGTGTGTGGGTGTGTGCACATTTGTGTGTGTGTGTGTGTGTACATATTACAGCAGCCTGCTGATGCTGCTGAGTTCAGATCCTCTGATGAAACAGGAAGTTAATCCCGACTGCTCTCTGTGTTGCCGGGACGGACAGGACATGGGACCCAGGGAGGGGCTGGACCCCCCTCCGTCCACCTGTCCTATCCTGTGGTTCACGGGGGAGCAGGGGGTGAGGAAGGGAGGCGAACACAGAGAGGGAAACAGGGGGAGTTTTCCTGTGGACAGCAGTGGGAGGAGTCAGCTCTGTAGTGTGGGTTTAGGAGGTTCATGTGCCAACAGTGGCTTGGTCCTTTAAAACAATCGAACCGTTCAAACCGCTGGGGACACAGTAGCTGTAAAAGTACTTGTTTTTTAATTATAATTATAAGATTGACTTTCTATACAAATACCTTTTTAAATAACGTGGTGTACTTTACTGGAAGAGACGTGGTTAACACTGCATATGATAAAGAGGGCGCAGTGGATGCTGCCGCTATGCAGACCTGATTCAGGTTGCATTCTGGGTACTGATTGCAATCTGCCTACAGCCAGGAAACGTGGAGGGGAATTATCATGGTCTGTTCTGCTAGGAAAACAGAGAGATGGCAAAGCTCATCAGCCCCATTCGCTCACACCTTTATTTACTCCGGTCCCACAGAGATGAAGGGAATTAGCATAATGATTTCTAACCCAGATATAAAGGAGGAATTTCTAATTATTTAAAACATCTTGGGACTCCCCCTACTTGATCTGTCCAATAATGTTAACATAATTGCATAAGTTGTCAAAGGGGTTTGGTGGGGCTGGAACGCCACTGGAATATTCCTCAGGCAGCAGTCTTTGTGTGACTGTGTGTGCGGAGTGTGTGTGTGTGTGTCCGTATCTCCGTATGAACACATACTGTAGACTGAGGGTCAGAGCTGTGGCGCAGCATGACAGTGCTGGCATGGAATCCCAATATACTTGTGAATGGGAGGATATTTTAGCAGTCAGCACACTCTGGCTTTGGCTCTATCTCTGCTGTGATTGGCGATGTGCTGCTCCTTGGCTTCAAGCAGTCGCTGCTTGCTGCTCCATTGTGCGTATGGGTTTTTTTGTGGTTGAAAAAGCTGTTATTACAGAACCCTTTGTGTGTCTGTAATGTTTTGATTGAATTAGACTGTTGAACGTTTCGCCGCTTATGCAATTCTTAATTGTGCCGTCAAATAAATACCACTGTGTGAAGAAGAACAAAGTTTTTGGAAACGTACCAAGGTCAAAAAGCTTAAAAGCTCAATCCCGGGACTCAGAAAGAGGTCGATTCAAATTCCTCGGCCGGCCTAGCTATTATATCAAAACCCTCCTTTTGAAAACCCCCTGAATACAGTAGAGAACGTCAGGAGTCAGACACAGGCGGGAGAATAGCCTGCGCATATCCTGCCCTCTTTTCCACTGCTAATGCTGGAGGAGAGCAAAACCGGCTCTTTTATTGTGCAGAGAGTGGAGGAACTCTGTGTTTTCTCTTCATTGTGCTGTCCTGGAATCAGACGTCTGAGCCTGAATAATGCATAAGGCCTCTTGCCTCTACACTATGTAAATAATCAACAATGGCGACCGCGGTAACAACAGGTTTGTGTCTGTCGGAGTATTATGTAAAGTGGCCAGGGGCGGCCTGTCCGGCCCTCCAGCCTGCTATTGAGGCGGCAGCGTAGAGGGGGTGGGGGTGCTGGTGCTGGTGCTGGTGGTGGGGGTGGTGGTGGGGGAGGCGGTGAGCACACGGGGGGACGGGGGTGGTGGTGGGGGGTGGCCTACGCCCCAGGGCTGAAGGCGACACATGAAGAATTAATGAGGCCAATTTAGTATGGGGTTAGGGTGGCGTCTACCGAGGGCTGGTGGGGGTGGTGGGGTTGGTGGAGGGGGCTGGCGCCTGCACCCACCTCCATCACACGCACGGAAACACTCAGCGTTACTCCGATTGCTTCACAGCAAACACGGGAAGTCTGCTTGTTGCTCCGGGACATCTCGTCCCGGCCCGCTGAAATGGATTCCATAGGATATGATTAACATGGCGGCGATGATTTATGATGGACCACCGGACGCGGAGCGTGCAAACCGGTGCTTATTACACAGCAGCAGCACCCTGAGGTCTGTCTTTCATGGGAAAAGATGAAATGTCTTGGTGTACCGTGGCTTCAATACAATTTCTTTCCCGTTTTGACCAACATTTTCTTTATGTATTATGTATTATTTTAGTGTACATTAAGCTCCTCCTGAACCCCTTTGCATTGCGTCTGAAGTGCTAAACGTCTCCTATTTCTGTTCCCCTTTGTGTTTCCTCCAGGCAACATCGAGTACAGCTGTCCGGCCACGAACGAGTGCGAGATCACCAAGCGGAGACGCAAGTCCTGTCAGGCCTGTCGCTTCATGAAGTGTCTCAAAGTGGGGATGCTCAAGGAAGGTAAGACTGTCGCACGCGCGCACACATGCGCACACGCGCGCACGCACGCACGCACACACGCACGCACGCACACACGCACGCCTGCGTGCAGACTCAGGGGCGAAAGGTAAAAGCAACAAGGCCCACAGATGGCCTCGGCGGAGGCAGCAGTCGGGCCGTCGTGTTAGCTCGTGTTAGCTCGTCCCCTTAATGATCTAGTAATAAGTGGCGATCAGCTGCACTGTTCCGGCACACGCCACACGCCTGGGGGGGGGGGGGGAGATGGGTGGGGGGAGAGGGGTTTGCATGCAGGGGAGCTGGCCATCAACCCCTCCCACACATGAACCACCTCCACACACAAACACACACACACCCACACACACACACCTTCCCCCCTCCCCCCTGGCCTCGTTGCCTCCTCCCCACACAAACACAGCAGTAAATAATGTGCAGTTGAGCTAGGGACAAAAATATGCTGAATAGGTCGATCCGGCCGTCTGAGTAATAGAAAAGTAACAGTATTCCGACTGGAAGGGCCCGGGCCCCGGGTCCCTGAGCACACGCCCGGCAGTCTCAGCTCTCTCCAGCCGTATTGATCCACTAAATGTTTTCCGAACATCTCAGCTCTCTTCCTGTGTGGATGGTTTTTTAAAGTCACACCAGCAGGGAATTCAGTGACAATTAAACATGCTTCCGATGGATTTCTGCCCCTCCTCCCCTCCCCTCACCCCCACCCTCTGCCTCTTCACCCTCCCCTCCCCCCTCTCCTCTCCTCTCCCCTCCTCTCTCCTCCTGTCCTCCTGGCCCCTAGGGGCCCCAGGCTGGACACTCTATCTGAGGGTTGGTCCTGCTCTGTCGGCCCAATCGCATCAGGAGATATCCTCCTCGTCACTCCCTCTCTCTCTGTCCCTCTAGCTCTATTTCTTTCTCTCTCTTTGACTCTCTCTCAATCTCTCTATCGCTCCATCTCTCTGTCTCTCTCTCTTTGTCTCCCTCTCTGTCTCACTTGTTGGTGGTTCACAAAAAAAACGCTAGATAAATGAATAAAGAAAACATATGCTGCCTTGGGAGTGGCAGGGGAGGTGTGTGTGTGTGTGTGTGTGTGTGTGTGTGCTGATGGAGGAGGAGGGGGGTGGGGTGGGGGTGGGGTAGTGCTCCGCTGGGAGCTGCACAGACGCCCGGTACAGAAACATATTTTCATTACTTTGCTTTCCTTGACCGATGGTCAAGTGGGTGTTCTGCTTTACAAAACGTCTCAATCGCTCACAGCAGGGTGTGTGCAACGATATTGTTAGGCTTATCACACACAGATACTATAGAATGATCAAATGTCACGGTGGCGTCATGCCCATTCAAAATAGCTACTTGAATTGTTAATGATTATGACAAAATGGTAACCAACCTGATGTTAAATTACATTATTACTTATTAATGGGTGTCAGGACATTATATAACAAAGCAAAAACAATATATATAATGAATTTGTTTATATTTGTATCTCCCCAGTTTTCCCTCATGTGTGGAGTAAAATCTATACATTGGTATATTTATGTCTCCTAGTGAAAGCCACAGACAGGCCATATGGATCTCCACACAGTAACAGAATCCCCCGGTACTGCGTGCAGCCAGATAAAGACACAGTGCCAGAAAGACAGAGTAATCGCATTACTATCTGATGAAAAATGTATGCCAATATATCATGCCGGGGGAATAAGAGACTCGCAACCAAAAAAAGATGTAGTCATGGCCGTAGATGGATGACCAGCATCATGGTCAGCGTGGAAAAAATAAATAAAACGAATATTGCGCTGGAATATGCAGAGTTAGGCTCACACTCCTAATGTATATGCAGCACATCCCCAGAATGGTAATGAGCCTGGTGTTTAGCATAGCGGCTGTCACCACCGCCGCTCCGCAGCCAATGATCTCTTACCGACCGACGTCCCCCTCCAGCGGGGTCGCCATCACCGCCTTCGCAAATTGATGATTCCAACAACCAATGGAAAACCATTTGAAACGTTCTACGCCCGGTGGAGGAACGTGAAGTCGAATCTCCTTTTTGGTGTCAGCGCACCGTTTTCTGCACGGGCTTCCCACGGAGGGCCCGTCACCTTTTAGGTGTCGCCGGGGGTTGCGATGGAAAGGGACACGTAGGGGGCCGTGCCCGCGGTAAGCTCGGTGAAGGCCGTACGCTCAGCGCTCAGCGGGCAGTCCGTGTCCGCGTCCCGAGCGGCGGGGAAGCAGCAGCCACCGGCGGAGCGCGTGTGACGGAGGCTGCCACTTTCTTTCATTACTTCAGAAAGGTCACATTCTGTCTCCACGGAAAAATCACCTAATTATAACTTAACAGCTTCAATAAGGTGCAACCCCTCCGCCTCCCCTCCCACATTATACACACTCTTTGGATCGCTGGTCCGAATGCTTCCCTGTTCATCGAAGAACCCCATCGTGGGAGAGAGTATCGGACAAACACGGACTGAAATCTGCAGAGAATGAGATTTAGATTTCCTTGATATTGTAGGCAATAGCAAAGTTGCCATAGCCTCTGATCCAGCATGCAGAAACTACCACTAAACACTTACATGCATTTTGAGTGTGTGTGGAAGTAAGCCTGCTAAGTGTTGGGAAGTGTATGTGGAAATGATCTCCCAGAGATCAGCGGAGGTCCGCTTACACGGAGATCTGGCCCAGACCAGCGGGTTGAGTCGCTGTGCTTTCTCGTGACTGTATAAAGGAGGAAGTGATCAATAGAAGAATCAAATGTCAGGGGCCAACAGGTTTTCCCTCTGATCAATGGAAATGGATCAGGGCTTAGAGCAAGAGGGAGAGCGCCAGATACATTGGAGAGATTACATTGATGTCGTTTTAGCAACCGAGTGGCTCTCTGCACACCGGTGTGCCGCGTCTCTCTCTGGCTCAGATACACATGGACACGCACACACGCATGGGCAAGAGCAAGACTTGGACCGACTAATGGCTATAGAATAATTGACAAAGCCCCCTTCCGTGTAATCACCGATAGTTAGAGGAAACACTCAACCAAACAGTGTTCCCCTGCGTTGAAATGCTCCGTGAGTTCTGCACGCCGTGGGGATTCTCGTCTCTTAGATGCTCGCTACGCAGCGTGTCATGTGCTAGCCGCGCAGCAGCAGTAGTAAGTTATGTAGCTAACCTGTAAATGAAGCACAAACAGCAGGGGGTCAGACCGCGCCGGGATCAGGAGACGTGTGTGTGTGTGTGTGGCGTCAGCGACGTGTGACCGTTTTTTCCGCTGCAGCCGCTCGTGATAAAAAATGCTGCAACGCGCGTACAAGCATGCAAATCTGGCAACACGGGCCCTTGGAAATAGTGCTGACGGCAGTTTAGCGGGTCGGCGGCCTTGAAAGGCCGGGTTCACCGTGCCTTCGCCATGTGGCCTTCTGATTTTCCCAGCTAAAATAGGGTCCGCCTAAGCCCCCCTTGGCATCGCCAACCATCCCAGACACGCTGACACTTTCCCCCGGGGAGAAAGAGCCAGAACAGGTGAGCGGCTCAACATGAGGGCCCCTTGCTCTGGCCCCGACCACACAAAGTGAGTGAAGACAGGCCCTTTTGTAGGAGTGTGCTATGAGGGGGATTATTATTGTTTTTGGAGAGAAAGAGGAGCCCCAGGTCAGCTGGCCTCAGCCCCCGCCCCGAGGCCTGTGTTAATCCGTGCACAAATACCAGCCGCCTTGGCCTGGGCCCCCTCCCCCCCGCTCTGCACCCAGCTTTGAAGAGGAGACACCCGAGCTCGCCCGACACCACCCTCGCTGAACCACATAATGCCGCCGGCCATAAAAACGACGAGTTGTCTTTGGATGAGGTGGCCCTCGGGACCTCTTCACACGCCAATAACACACACCTACTGTACGCTGCGCAGGGGGCCACGCAGGCGCGCGAGAGCCGGGGCCGAGAGCCGTCGACGCGTGAACCTCGTAGGGGTCTCGGTCTCCAGCACGGGGCGAATAAAGGAACGAATGAAAACGGTGAAGCTCGTCTTCGTCCTCCTCCTCGTGCTGCCGGTGTCTGACCCCCTCTGGCCCGCGCGTGTGAAACCAGACAGGTTTGTGCAGAGGCTCGGATTTCCTGTCAGCATCTGTTAATTATGGCCGGGACTGTTCTAATTAAAAGAGGCACCCATGTACCTTGGAACCGTCGCGCGGGGCTTTGCGCTGGATGAGAGGCTGCCACATGACTCAAGCCCAGAGGAAGACGGTGTGTGTGTGTGTGTGTGTGTGTGTGTGTGTGTGTGTGTGTGTGTGTGTGTGTGTGTGTGTGTGTGTGTG